>ML812055.1:21697-47255 GCA_009831015.1 Picea engelmannii | reverse complement strand
ATTTGAAGAATGAAATATCATTTGTCAACAAAATCACCAGATACAGATAATATCCAAGTCATCAACTGATTCCCATAATTTATGGGGTGATAACAGGTGGCTCCACATGGGGATGGTACTTGCCCTGTTAAGTGCCAAGAATCAAGTTTCCCATCCTCCTGAACCAATCTGTCTAGTAGCCTTCATTGGTCTGATTGTAAGGAAAATGTTGGAAAACAATGATCATCAACTTAGGGCCTTCTCTTCGGGCTTCAACCAACTGACCAATGTCCCTCACTTCAGAAAATGCAAGTAAAGACTGAAAAGTAAAACCGGTATGTACAATGGAGAGTGGTTTCTTCAAACTTCTTACTGGGGGGGAATATAATGCTTCAACATTCTGCCATTCACAGGTGCTCCTGGCAGATCTGACCCATCGACATTGTTTAGCAGAAAGGCATTGTTTCCTCTGAAAGCTTGGATCATGTAAGGCCCTGTCCACAGATGATCAAATTTCCCATGCTTTCCCTTGTCCTCGTTCCTAGCATCCCATCTTAACACCAGGTCTCCCAGCTCAAAATCATCCTCTTTGGTTCGTTTGTCAAAGATCTTCTTAATGTTTTCTTGGATGACCTGTGTTTTGTTGAAAAAATCCTCTCTAGTCTGATGCAAATGAATTATTTGATTGATTCATCTCTGAGAGTCATTTGGTTCAGCTTGCGTCTCTTGAAGTAACTTCATGATAGGGACTCCCAAAGAAGTTGGGAACACAGCTTCCGTACTGTAAACCAGTTGGTATGGTGACATACCAATTGACCTTTTGGTGGTGAGTCTGTATGCCCATAAAGAAAATACCAGCTTATCATGCCACGACTTTTTATTCTCCTACAACATCTTCTTGATGATATTTACCAAAGTCTTGTTTGAGGATTCCGCCAACCCATTCCCCTGAGGGTATTAGGCTGTGGAATGCCCTAAGCCAATGTGATAATGACTGCAGAAGTCAATTAGTTTCTTCGAACGAAAGGCAGCTGCATTGTCAGTAATGATATTTCTAGGACAACCAAAGCGAGATAAAATATTATTTTCAAGAAATTTAATAATAACAGCGTCAGTGGCTTGCCTTCTTGGTACAACCTCGATCCATTTGGTGAAATAATCAGTGGCAGTGAGAATCCACTTATGTTGGCCCGAAGATGGAAGGTGTATTTCTCCGATGAAATCGAGTCCCCATTGTTGGAACAGAGCCTCAACTGAAATTGGTTTAAGAGGTAGAGGAAGGAATTTCCTTTTACCCCCAAACAGCTGACACTGGTGACATGTTGTTACTTTCTTATGTACATCTGCAAACAGGGTGGGCCAGTAAAAACCAACTCTAAGTATTTTGTTGGCTGTAGCCTTCCAGTTCACATGGCCACCACATTCACCTGCATGGAACTCCTGCAACACTTTATCATCTTCATCTTTGAGCAAGCAATTTAAGAGAATACCTGCAGGGTCTTTCCAATACAAATTTCCTTCTAGAATACAGAATTTCAAAGCTTTCAACTTTAAAAATCTAGCTTTAGTTTTAGTTAAACCAAGGGGAGCTTGTAAATTTTGTAGAACAAAAATAAGGTCTGCATACCATGGAGAGTTTAGAAAAACCTCTTTTACGTTTGGAGTCTCCATCTCAACCTGCTCATCTTCCACGTCTAGAAAATTAATGTCAAGAGCCTGAAGGTTAGATTCAGCCATCAGTTTGGCAAGGCCTTGGCCTTTGATCAGTTTTGTGGGCTTAATTTCTATGTCGTATTCTAGAATAACCGTAATCCATTTTCCCCGTCTCCCATCAGGATTGTCTTGCGTCAAGATATCTTTCACTACCGCGTTCGGAACATAAGCTATGATGTGTGAATGAAGAATATAGACCCTGAAGTCCTTTATAGCATTTACCAAAGCGAAAGCATGTTTCTCCATAATATTATAGTTTAGGGCAGCATCTGTTAAAGCCTTGCTGAAGAAATCTATGGGTTGTTCATACCCTTCACTGTTCTTCTGCAGTAGAACTGCTGCTATAGTATGTTCAGATGCGAAAGAAAAAAGATAGAAATATTTAGTGAAATTGGGACTAATCAAAACTGGGGCTTCTGTGAGTGCTCGTTTGACTTGTTCAAAGGATAATCTGGACTCAGAGTCCCATTTTATCTTAGCGTCCTTTTTTAGCATGTTTGTGATGTTTCAGAGGAGTTCAACCAGATTAGGAATGAATCTTCGTAGAAAGTTAATCTGCCCTATAAAAGACTGTAGTTCTTTGAGGTTTCGGGGGTGTTCTATCTTTAGTATGGCCTCTATCCTGTTGGGATCAATCTTGATTCCCTCTTTAGAGATGATATGTCCCAACAATTTACCCTCTTCTAGTCCAAAAAGACATTTCTTGGGATTTAAAGAAATCTCGAACCTTCTGCACTTTTCAAAAACTCGTCTTAGGTGCCGCAGGTGTTCATCATCGGATTGGGAAAACACAGTCACGTCGTCTAGATAAATGACAATAAATTTCCCTGACTCCTCTACGAAGGCAATGTCCATTGCCCTCTGGAAGGTGGCTCCTGCGTTCATCAGACCAAAAGGCATCTTCACATACATGAAAGTGCCCCAGGGTCTGGTGAAAGCGGTTTTTTCCTGGTCATCAGGGGGAACTAAAACCTGGTTGTAGCCTGAGAAACCATCTAGTAGAGAAATTCTACTGGACCCTACCACTCTTTGCAGGAGGTGATCCATTTTAGGCAAGGGGTAATTATCTTTCAACGAGGCTTTGTTTAGATTTTGGAAATCAATGCAGAGTCTGATTTCACCGGTTTTCTTGCGGGTAGGGACTAAATTTGAAACCCACTTAGAGAAACGTAGTGGGACTATGATCTTGGCATCATACATTTTCTTAATCTCTTTTTCTATCAAGGGAAGCAACTTAGGATTAATCCTCCTAAGTTTCTGCCTAAATGGTTTCTGGTCTTCCTTTATGGGAATCCTGTGTTGTATAATGCTGGTGTCATAGGCTTTCAAATCTTCATAGCTCCAGGCAAAAACGCCTGAATATTCCTTGAATAGATCGACGTACTTAAGCTTTTGTTCCGGGGATAAATATTTGGACAGTTTAACCATCTTAGGTTTCTCTTCAGTTCCTATATGGCAGTCTTCTACCTCTTGCCCATGGGATTCTATTTTTGGTTTCCTGGCAACATCGTCATTGTCAAACAAATCTTCTAAAGGGACAAGCCCTCTAGGTAAAACATTTCTTTTTAATTGCAAAACGTCGGCATCTATTTCGTCCTCGCTTAATTTTCTTGAATCTACTGTATCTTGTGTATCCAGCGTATTTACAATATTCACACTATCTGCTTCAAATTCAGAATTATTTACATTCTCTTTTTCATTTTCTACATCTATGTTTGTACATTCAAAATCGTTCTTGCATTGCAGAAAGTCCTCTATCTGATCGTCATTTCCAAACACCTGCCAGTACCTGATATCATCGAGTATTTTTGGTCTGCATTTCACTTCGACAGTGTACGGGCGGGTTTGGCGGAAAGGGATCTTGCAGGAAGCTGTTGACGTAGCTAATCCGTCGGCCAGAATATTCTGTCCCCTCAGCATTACCTGCAAATCCACTTCGTTAAAACACTTCAAAACATCAAGAGCGACATTTCTGTAGGCTCTAAGGCATGTATGCTTAGCGGCATATTCACCTTGAATCTGTTTAATTATTAATTCAGAGTCACCCCTTACCATTATTTGCTTAGCACCAACTTTCTTTAGTAGCTTCAGACCGAGCATTAGAGCTTCATACTCGGCCACGTTGTTAGTGCAGTGGAGATTCAACTTGTAGGAATGATTTTCCGAATACCTCCTTTTATGATTATGCAACCAGACTCCATCTCCTGCTCCTTCTTTGCTTACGGCTCCATCGAAGTCCATGCTCCATAAATCCGCGGGGAAATCTTCCGTGATTTTGTTTTCCATCTTTTCTGCCTCACCGTTCTCTGGACATTCATTTTGATTATCTACCTCTTCCACCAGCTGAATATCTGGTTCTTCGGTATCACAGTCATTGTACAAGATGAACGAGTCTAAATCGGAATGAGCAGAGTAAAGGGGGTAATTGTGTGGTTTATCTTGACTGTTGACCATATACTTCATCAGTGTTTCTCTGTATAACCTCCTTTGTTGTCCAAATGTTGGGATAGTGGCGTAAGACATATCCAGCTGCAGGGTCCCTTTCAACTTAGCTCCCCAAGATCGAGACAACAACATACCATATTTAGGCAGGATATCTGCAACCACCACATCCATTACCATACTTTTCGAAGGGATCTGAACCAGGGTGATGCACAAATCTTTAATCAAACCAATGCATTTGACTTTGCTAGAGTCGAATGAGTGTAGATCTTTATAAGGCCTGGTGACCTCCAATCCTAGTTTTTCCATTACGGCTTTGGGCATCAGGTTATGTGAGGCACCTGAATCCAGCATGGCATTATGCAATATCAGATTGTGTATGTTCAAATTGACGTAAAAGGGAGCTACATCTCTGGTATCATCTCGACCATTTACTTCTAGTCCTAAAAGGAGTTCAGGATGGTCATCAGCAAGGTTCACAGTGTCTGAATGAGTCACAGATCCAATAGTCAAGGCCTTGGTGCCTATGTCAGGTTCAATGGCTAACGCTTTTAGTACCTGTGAACGATAACCGCCTCTGCTTATCAACTCTTTCAGTGGGACCGGAATTTTAATTTTTGCTAATTCTGCCTCCATGCTAAAAGGTGCAGGTGTCCGGGTCTGGCTTGTTGATTCTGGTTGGTCCACCATATTTTTTCGATCAAAAGTACTAGGCAGATTAACAAGTGAAACTTTGAGCTGTGCCGGTCTTTTCAGTATGGTGCTACTTTTCTTCACCAGAGCGTCATTTTTACCTTTCTCAGAAGACATTTCAGTAGTGTTCTTCTCGGGGGTTTTCTCATTCTTGGCTACCCTATGTGTTTCATTCGTCTTTTTAAAGGAATTTCCTTATGTCTTCTTACCTCACAGATTGTGTTGGCGGTGCACTTCCAAAATAGCATTTTCATGGGTCCGTTGCCCTGCATCTGCGGCCTCCTCACTTACCTTTGTTTGATTTAGCAGGAAGAGTTCCTTTTCTTATTGAGTAAGGAAAATGGCATCATTATCATGAATTCCCATGAGGTTGATATGAGTGTCCTCCAATTCTTCATCTACTTCCCCCCCATCGTCAGCATAGTTTTCTTGTAAGGGAGGCCTGATCGGTTGATCAGGACCTCTCTGGTCTCTTTGATCTCTTTGATCTCTTTGATCTCTTTGCCTGATTTGCGGGGGGTTTCTCCTGAAATTGGAGTTTCGAATCTGAGGATCCGGTGTGTCATCTCTCGGAGGATTCCTGTCTGAAATACTTGATCTTTCCAACAATAACGCCAATAATCTGACTACGGTATCTAATTTGGAATCTTGGTTAGATGTGGAAGGTTCTTCCTTGATCGTGACTCTCCGTTCCGTCCGTTGACGTGCCCATTTTGCCAACAAATTAGCCTCCACACTAATCGCGCTTTTCTGCATGTCTTCAAGGGTGGAAGCATTTCTTTCTCTCAATTGGTAGGACATGTCCGCATCAAATCCATCAGGGAATTTAATCAATGCCAAACCTTGGGGAGGTTTGATCTCAGTTGGGATTGAATTATATAAATTGTTAAAACGTGTGCAATAATCTTGGACGCTTTCACCTTGATTTCTTTTTATATTCTCGTATTCTGACAGTATCTGGAGAGGGTTTTTCTTTACCTCCCATCTGTCAAGAAAACTTCTCTGGAACGCGACAAGGTCAGGGATTGATGCGGCAGGTAAGGATTTGAACCATTTCTTGACGTCCCCTGTCAGACTCTGGGCGAACAGTCTCATCTGAACGTCGACTTCGTCGACTTCTTGCAAATCCAAATAGTCATTCATTTTGTCCACATGTTGTTGTGCGCTTAACATTCTGGTTGCATCGAACTGTGGCAGCCTAGTCTGGTAGTCCTGGGGCATGGCATGCAGAGGTGCGGCCAACACCAAAGGAGCATATCGAGCTGCCATGACGGGTGGAGGAGAGGTCGCAACTGAAGACGAGGAAGATGAAGGGCTGGGTGGTGATGAGGTAATGATTTGTAGCTTAGTCGTGGGAGACAAGACTTCGGGGGTTTGAGTTTGCACCACAGTTGGGTCAAAGATGAGCTTGGACACAAAAGTTTCGGACCGGGCTCTAACTAGGTTTCGTTGCGAAAAAAGCTCAAGATCAAGGTTTTGAGAGATATCAGTTTCTCCGGAGAAGGAAGGAGACTTATGAAGGGGAATACAACTCAATGGACTGGTAGCTAAGGTCTTTTGCCTGAGCAACTTTTCGGGATTATCTATCACCGTAGAGGGTTCTGGGTCTGGATGAGATCGAGTGTGGACCTTCTTGGGAGCCAGAACTCCTTTGGTTTTTGTATATATATATTTTTTTAGTTTTATGGTGAGGGAAACTAGGGGAGGTTTCTATGTTGACGTCGTCTAGCTTCCAATTGTTCCTGAGTGGATATGCCACGTTCGATGGCTGCCCACGAACGTTCGAGCTCTTCCCGGTTATTGGTCATTTGGAGGATCAAATCAAACAGGTTTGACGCAATGTGCATTTGATTCGACAGTCTAGGATCGATATTACGTTGCACGGTTGCAGGGACAGTCATAGAGGGACATGGGTACCAGGAAAGATACATGAAATAATATATACAGAGTTAATCAACCTCTAAATGTTACTTTCTTCTCAAAGTCAAACTTTTTAGGGGAAAGAAGTCATGAGATGTCAATTTTAGTTCCTTCCCCAGTGGAGTCGCCATTTATGTTAGCACTTGGTAAATTTCTTAGAGGTTGAAAAGAAGAAATCTAAAAAGGTAACCTTAACCAACCGCTTTTAAAGCTGGGATCTAGCCTTTCCAGCTTCAGAGAGGGATCTCTCTATATGATTTAGCTTTGTTTGAAAGATATTAGGCTAGGTAAAGACACGAGTTTTGTTTTTTTGTAAAGGGTTTTTAAAGTTTGTTGAGACAAACGACACATCCATTGGGCTATGGGGTCTGTAATTAATAAAATCTGAGATACAACCAGAACGCCGAAGAAAACCGTCACAAGGCGAGGTAACACACTCACTGGATCTTTTATAATTTAAAATGATGATCAGAAGGAAAGATAAGGAAAATAACTCCAATTAACAAGCACTTAAGAATCTCTTAATTGAAGATATTTAGAAGATGAACATTTAAATCTTTAGAATCGGAGACAAGGTATCATAGATAAATCCTGTAACATAACGCTATTCGTAAAGATTAGTTATCGAAAAACAAGATGATTACAGAGCAAGAAAACATTTAACTGAGAAAATCACATCACCAGTGAAACATGCGCAGGAATCTTGTAAAGTGTTTCTTCTTTATTAATGGCAGATCTCTTCAAAAATAGTACAACTCGATAGCAACAGGGTGTGCGAATTGACAACCCTCAATACATTTAAAAATGAAGTATTTATAAGTCAAAATACAAACGTTCCTGTCATAACTGATCAAGACGTGTCCATACTATTTTTAGCATAACTAACTCAACTAATCAAAAACTGTTTGGTGACTCATCACAACTGTTTTCTGAACTTCTGGGTAGGCCGTTGGCGAGGTGCCTTCGCAACCTCTTCTGACTGGACGAGTGAGTCGATTGTGACAGCTCATCTGCTAATCTAGCAGATCGCACATCTCCTTCCACCTGATATGACCTGGAAATGTGACTTTAAGTAACCTCCTATATACTTCATCCACATCCGTGTACTTGGAAAATGTGGGCTTGACGACGAATATGTGCTTAATTTCATGTTGGATATCAATATCCAACTGCAGGGCCTCTATGAATGTTTTTCCCGTGATACTCCCCTGTACTCCTGCAAACTTGGAAATAGACGCTTCAGTCAACTTCTTCTTATAATCAGGGAGTGTCATTAATTTGTCGTTGATGACCTTCATACCAGGCAGGCCTTTTCTTTGCAGAGCATATATCTTGTGGAAAAACCTTTGCACTCCTTCATCCATAACTTGGATTTTCTCCTCGAGCTGAAGCATGAGGCCTCTCTTGGTCAGGACTCTTTTCACCTCCAATATGGTTTATGTCCTGTCCTCGATCTTCAATTCTTCTAGTTCCTCCCTGGTCTTTGAATTTAGGAACCTTATGATTTCATTAGCTTGGGTTGGCATGTCTCCCAGCTCTGTCCTGATTTTCTCCACAGCTTGTTTTCTCCTCTCGAGCAACTCATTTTGTTCAAACATTATCTGAAACATTGGCCAGATTTCATTTATGGACTTGGAAATATCAGTCCATATCACCTCTTTGGCCTCAGCCAGGGTCTTCCCTACCACGATATGCTTTTGGAGTTGTTGTAGCTCCTTCCTGATTTGCTCATTCACTTGCTTCTTTTTGGTCAGACTCATCTGGAAAGAAGTCTTTAGCTCTTGGAGATTTTCCACTTCTTTCTTGAGCCTACTGATTTCAGACTCTTGCAAATTCATCCTCTCCATAGACTTGGCCAGGTCTGTGGTTCCTTCTGGTAGTTGCACTGTTGTTGTAGATGGAGTCGCTGTGCTCAATCTGGCAATTGGGATAGCACTTAATGGGATGACTTCCATTGTCTTTGTCTATTCTTTCTCTTTCAGCAGTCTTCCCATCTCAGCCTCCATCTCCTTTAACTGAGCATTCTGCTCCATGAGTAATTTCAGCATTTCATCATTTTCCCCTTCCTTTTCGGCTATATCCTTTGTTTGTGGGTCCTTTGTTTGAGGGAGCTTTAGCTGCTTCCTTAAGGAAGCGATGTCAACATTTTTCTTCTTGATCATTTCCTCTGCAGCCTTGACGTTAGCAGGGTCATAGCCGATCTTGAGGACTAGCTCCTCCAATGTCTTGATTTTGTTGTCCTTTGTGAAAGAGGATATTTTCTCCATCTTCAGCTGGGTCTGGGCATTGCTCAAAGCTATCCGATATTTTGAGGCAGAAGCTGTAGCATGGGCCAAAGTGTGGAAAACCATTTTCCCAGTTTGCTTGTGCAGATCCATCTGATCTGCAGGGTGCACGTCTTTAGCCTGAAACTCAAATGTGGCCCTTTTATAATCTTATATGACCTTGGGATCTGGCACTTGTGCTTGGAGGAAAGCCATATGCATCCTACCTTTCTCTATATCAAAAGCTGAAAGAAGCATGTGTTGAGCTGTGGATGACTGCTTCTAGAACTGGGCATAAGTGTTGGTAGTAAGAGTCTGATTTTTCTTCTTGATCAACTCATATTTTTCAAACATGCCCAACTTGGGACCGGTCTTGCTTGGTGGAGTATCTAAGGGAGAGTCGGTGGTTTTTAATGCTTTTGCTATTTCCTTGTGTTGACTCGAGCCGAAAGGTAGAATTGTGGGCTTGACCCCCGGGGTGGCCATTGTGGTGGTTGTGATCTCTTTCTCCACTGTAGTGCCTGTTGTTGGAACAGTCCTTGGCTTTTTGGCCTGCATCTTAAATTCCTTCGAAGACACCTCTGTTACCGGAGAAGACGATTCTTGCCGGGGCCTCTTTTCCTTGGGATTCTGAGGCGTGGCAGTGGGTGGTGCGCTTTTTGAGGGTACCTGCTTTTCCATCCCGAAAGTTGGTTCCACATCCACCAACGTATCAGGCTCCCATTCTGTTAGATTAGCAAATCTCTCGATTTCCGGCCTGGGCTCATGCACATATGGGGCATTCTTATTTTTGACTCTCATCTCAGAAATGATCCCGCAGGGATCATAATGCCAGGTGAAACTTGTGGGGAATTTCATTTCCCTTAACATTATGTCTGCCTCATCACCAGCGCCTCTGTTGTTGCAGATGAACGAGCCGATCTGCCCTTTGATCCGCAATTGTTGCTTCTTTTTGAGGGACACAAACTGAATATCATCAGAATTCATAATTTGCCTAATATATTCCAATGCAAAAAATCTTACCGGTATATATCTCGGCAGCTTGAACAGTGCCAGTTCGCACCCATAAACTCGAATCTCCGAGTGATTCTGATACAAGTACCAGTCTCCTGTCTTCGCATTGTCCGAGAGGTGCAGAATTCTCCGGACTTCGTCATTTATCCGTGGCTCAGGCATGCCACTCAACATACTTACCACAGGGTGGTAAAACTGATCAATGAATGCCATGAAGTCGTATTCGACAGAATTGCGCTTTAGAAGAGATGTCCACGCTGTGAATGGCTGCAGCTTCCCGTCGGCGTCCATCTTCTGCATGGAGAAATTGAACCTGTCTGCTTGGAAGTAGACGAACATGTAGGCCAGAATGGATGAATACCTGAACATGCCCTCGGTGGTGAAATTCAGCAATTGTTCATGGATGTTATTGGCTAGGAAAGCACTATAGTTGAACTGCGTGGTCGGTTGTTCATCATTTGAGAAGATAGATAGGAAAACCAGGATGGGTTCATCTACCCATTGATCGAAATGGTACCTGAGTAGGGCACACAGGGAAGAAATAATTTGATTTCCTTTAGTGGAAAACAACGAAGAGGGGTACGGGGGATTGGTGGTCGGGAGTGGAGCGGAAGTGGGGAGGAAAATCTCAACTATCTGAGCTCTCTGCGGGAAAGTCATTTTTTGATAAAGCTCAGTGAGGATTTCTAGTTTGAATGGGTCTGCAGATTTCGGGCGGGTTACCTGCATCATATGATCGATATCCTCTGGGGTGATGAAGAAGAGGACATCCACAGACAAAGAAACAATGGCTTTAAGGTCGGGGACGTAGTGAGCTTGGCACTTGAGTGCAAATTCAGGGAAGTGGTGGATTTGGGGGAACAGATATAGGGGCAAATTGGACTTCCAGAGCCCAATCTCGTCACTCTAGTCCAGGAAGACTTCCCGGAGCCATGACTGCAGATCCGAGAAGTCGAAACTGCATATAGTGTCTGCTACCAGGCGATCTTTGTCGACTATAGGGATTTTATCCAGGTCAACCGGAGGAGGAACGAACGGATTCTCTTCCTCTTCAGTTTGCTTTGTCTTAGACACCATCACGGCAACTGTACCTGCAACAAACAATACGTTAGTGGGGTCGACTAACTGTAGGTGAAAACGATGTGGGAGCAATGGAGGAGAAGGAGGTTTCTGGCGCGATGGATGAATAATGAATACAAAGGAGAATCGTAGTTTTATTTGAAAATGGGTCGGTCGGACGCTGGAAAATGGTCAGCGTGACAACGGGTATGTTATCCCGTCATTAATGGACAACGGGCCACTTGGGGTGATATGGCAGGTGACGGTGACCAGAGTATATGGACGACTGACGTGGAGGTTGGTGATTGGGGGTAAAAGTCGCCAAAGGAGGTCGTACATGAATGAAGGGGGTTATGGTACTGACAACGTGGACTGACAGCAGTTATGGGATGGGACTTCGACCCGGGAACAAGTGGGACAAGTGGAATTAGTGGAGGATGACGTTCATGGGCGACGGTGTGTCAGACAGCATGTGGAGGATGGGACTCATGAACCAATAGGGCGACGACACATGTAACAAGGGGCCCGCCGTAAGGAAGATTTATTCCGGACCCCCCCCTTTGATTAAAAGCAGAATATCAAGGGGGGTCCAGAATCCACCATGATCCGTTGATCTGCGCACTAGATTTATGACCGCAGATCTTTTCTCGCTTTTTAATACGAATTCCGGACCCCCCCCCCTCCATTAAAGGAAGAACAGAGGGGGGGGGTCCGGAATTCAACGTGGATCGTTGATTTGAGCGCTCAATTTAGAGCCGTTCAGATCTGCGCCCGTGTTATAACCAATTCCGGACCCCCCCCTCCGTTAAAGGAAGAATGGAGGGGGGGGTCTGGAATCCAATGTGAGCCGTGGATTTGCGCGCTCAGTTCTGGATCGTCCAGATCTGCGCAAAGATTATCGCCGATTCTAGACCCCCCCCCCCCTCCGTTAAAGGCAGAATGGGCGGGGGGGTCCGGAATGCTATATGAGTCGTTGATCCAAGCATTGTCATATGAACCATTGAAAAGTGAACGAAGCATAAGTCGGGAGCGGCAAATGTCAAGTGTAGGAAAAACTTAGGGTTAGTGCTTTCACATGGGTTTTTCTTCGATTTTTCTCCTTTACACCACCAAGGGGACATCATATCAATTATACCTAGGCATTGGAGTCAATAGGGTAACATCTTTATAGGTATGGCTTTATTTGGGCAAGGGAGGCCAAGGATTTAACCTACATTCTAACCTACTTTCACAAGACCAAAGACCCCAATTTAAACTGTTGGGTTAAGGTATTATTTTTCCTAAGGGCTATCTGACCAGGATTAGACAGTGAGATCAGACTTATTCACTAATTTTACCCTAGGGGCTATCTGACCAGGTTTAGATGGTCTGGTCAGATGTATTCACTAGCTCTAACCTATGGGTTATCTGACCAGGATTAGACAGTCTGATCAGATGCATTCACTAGCCTATCAACATTGAAAATTTAAAAGGACTTGGTCATGCTTGAAAGGTATGACCAAGTCATTGTTATTGCATGGGGCTTAGTTTCAATCTTTTTGCCCTCTTTTCTTTTCTTTTCTTTTCTTTTTCTTTTTCTTTTTCTTTTTCTTTTTTTCTTTCTTTTTCTTTTTCCTTTTCTTTCACAAATTATTTGAAGAATGAAATATCATTTGTCAACAAAATCACCAGATACAGATAATATCCAAGTCATCAACTGATTCCCATAATTTATGGGGTGATAACACTGTACACATTCCTTCTCTTTGAACTCATCTAAGAATTCAGTGCCATATGTATAGTCGGATATTGCGGGCAACTTATACATGGCTTGCAGATGTTCAGGCCTAAAAATCTCGATGGTGACCTTCTGCTCATTCTTGATGGTTCTGGTTGGTATGTCCACATGGTCTAATGCCCATCAGACCATGTCATAATATGGAAGCAATCGTGGCCTGGCTGCTACTTTATGCATTCTGGATTGAATGACGATCTTATACTTGGTGGTTATGTCATCCTTTTCAGTGTTGCTGGAGTCATCGGAATAATCCACCAATTCGGCCTGCAGGACATCAAAAACGAACGACCAATTCAGGACTGAGTTGATACTTCGCGGTGAAGTATCAACGACATTGTCTGAACCTTGTCCTGAAACCTCTACATTGGCCTTGGATTCTTTTCGCGGGGCCATGTCTAGAGATTCTGCTTTATCTCTTCTGTGATAAAAATACGTATACATATAGAAGTTAACTCACTGAGAAAATGTGCTCTGCGTAATATGAAAATGCATTTGTTATAATGAACCACAACTCTTATATATATTCGAAAACTCGGTACCTTTTAGAACTAGTCTGTCAAATCATGTTTAGAAATAATTTTTTCCATAAAAATACGATCTATATTCGTTGATTTACCCTATTTCCTAAGTAATGCCATAAATTTTGACAGTTTGAAATGTCAATTGGTGCATGGAAGGAATAAGGATACCTTGTGAAACGTGCAAGCATCGAAACACGAGATATATATTGATTTAGCTTAATTAATCCAGTTTTACCGATGTTAATTTATTTTTCGGTACTCGTTGTATCGAAATTTTTTCTTTAACTCATTGAACCTCTAACCCCCGAATTTGCGATGATCGATTTTGGTTAACAAAACCGCAATTGTGATTAGGTTCTTAATTGACCTTGTAATTACTTATATTCGCCATATCGCGACTCAGAGCTTTGAAGGTAAGTTTCCAGGAAATTTGCATGCCGAGCTGTGAAACCGTGAGGTCGCGATAATACGACTTAATTAAAAGGGAAGATAAACTTGGATTAAGTGATTAATTAGTTACGTTCATATCCTTATCGTGATTTCGCGAGTCAGGGATTAGACAATGTAACTTTTAAAAAAGAAAACGTCGAGTGGCGAATTGCCGACAAAATGTTACCATGGTTTATCTTTTTACTTTTAACCTTGACACGGGTTACTAAAATAAGGACTTCGTGGTCTCGGCTATCGGGGCTACGAAAATAAACTTTTGGATTTGGTGAGCACCGAGGTGCAAAAACCCGATGACGTTTAACTCATGGTTTAGGAAAACTCTACTCCCATTACTGCCCTGGATAAAAAAAAAAAAACTATTTCACCATTTCGTTGCTCGGGACATGTGAACTACGTGATTTATAGCATCTGACCGATGAGATCCCGAGGTAGAACAAAAAGAAGAAACATTTTTATGAAATATAGGACTCGCCTCGAGAGTACAATAATCATCGTTGTTTGTGTGATAAAGCTTCAGATATTTTGAAACCACAGACGGAAAATACGAAAACCATCTTTCGATTTCAAGCATTAAAAGATGAAATTTGTGACGGGCTAGAAAAACAAGGGCGACTCCAACATTCATGATGGAAGAAAGAATACCTATACCCTAGAAAGGAATCTTAGGACACATATGTTGTTACCCATAGAAGACAAAGAGGAAGATCTAGAAGCTAGTCCAAGCATACTTCTCATGAGTGGGAAGGAGCTCTTAAAATAAGTCAAGAAGGAGAAAGAAATGCAGTTTGTTGTAGTGAGGAAGCCTAGAGTTATCTTTACAAATAATTTTGTAGAAGATTTGCCTATAGAAATCTAGGAACTATTAGAAAACATTGTTGATATAGTCATGGATGAGTTACCACACTCATTGCCACCTATTAGGAGTAGAATCCATCATATTGACCTTATTCCAGGAGCTAGTTTACCAAATAAAGAAGCTTATAGGTTGACACCTAGAGAGAATGAGGAAGTCAAAAATCAATTCCAGGAGTTGTTGGATAAAGGGTTAGTCAAAGAAAGCCTAAGCCCATGTCTAGTACCGACTGTATTGAGCCCAAAGAAAGATGAAAGATGGAGGATGTGTACAGATTCTCGAGCCATCAACAAGATAACCATTAGATATAGATTTCCTTTACCGAGAATGGATTATTTGATGGACTGTTTAAGCAAAGCAAGTTATTTTTCCAAGATATACTTGAAGAGCGGATATCATCAAATAAGATTGAGAGAGGGAGATGAATGGAAAACAACATTCAAGATGAATGAAGGATTGTTTGAATGGCTGGTCATGTCGTTTGGGTTGAAAAATGCACCAAGTACATTTATGAGGTTGATGAATCAAGTGTTGAAAGAATTCATCGGAAAATTTGTCATAGTATATCTGTATGACATACTAATTTTCAGCAAGACAAAAGAAGAACACCTAAGACATCTGACAACAGTGATGGAAAGGTTGTAGCAAGAGAAGTTGTTGATAAATATGAAGAAGAGTTCTTTTATGAAGAAGGAGCTCATATATTTGGGTTTTGTAATCTCTTCAAATGAATTGAAGATGGACCCAGGAAAGGTGAGAGCTATGAGAGAATGGCCATCACCGAGCAACATATTTGAAGTAAAACATTTCATGGGTTAGCAAGCTTCTATAGAAAATTTATCAGAAATTTCAGTGGGATATGTGCACCCATGTTAGACACTGTGAATAAGAAACATAAGTCCTTCAGTTGGACGGAGGAAACTAAAAAAAGTTTCAAAGTGTTGAAAGAGAAAATCACAGAGTAGCCAATTCTGGTCTTACCAGATTTTGGAAAAACATTTCAAGTGAGATGTGATGCAAGTGGATTAGCTATTGGAGCAGTCTTGAGTCAGAACAATAAACCAGTTGCTTATTTAAGTGAGAAAATGAATGATGCCAAGAAAACGTATTCCACGTATGACAAGGAATTTTATGTCGTGATTCAAGATTTGAAACAAAGGAGGCATTATCTAATTCCTAAAGAGTTTGTCTTGTATGATGATAATCATGCTTTCCAATTTATTACTAGGCAAGAAAAGTTGAATCAGAAACATGAAAAATGGGTAGAATTCATGCAGAATTTTACTTTTGTTATTAAACACATTGTTGGAACTACTAACAAAGTCGCAGATTCTTTGAGCAGAAGGAGTCTGATTGTACATGAATTTCAGTTGGAAACTTTGGGGTTTGAACACCTCAAGGAGATGTATAAAGAAGATGCAGATTTCAAAGAAGCTTATGAGGCATGCAAGAATCCTTTGTTGGGAGACAAAAGCCCATGGACTGAACATTTGGTTTAGGATGGATTATTGTTCAAGGGGAGCCAATTATGCACTCTGAAGTGCTCAATGAGAGACAACCTGCTGAAAGAAAAACATAGTGGAGGTTTAGTTGGACACTTTGGTCACAGCAAGACGATTTCACAATTGAATAATTCATATTATTGGCCGAGCATGAGAGAAGAAGTGAAGAAATTCATGAACAAATGAAGAATTTGTCAGTATGCAAAAGGAAGACAACAAAACACTGGTTTGTATCAACCATTACCAATTCCAGAAAGACCATGGGATGCAATCAGTATGGATTTTGTTTTGGGATTGCCTAGAAATCAGAAAGGGAGCGATTCCATATTTGTTGTGGTGGACAGATTCTCCAAAATGGCACATTTCATACCATGCCAGAAGACAAGAAATGCCACACACATCGCCAATCTATTTTTCAGAGAAGTAGTAAGACTACATGGATTGCCAAGGAGCATAGTTTTAGACAAAGACACCAAATTTGTAGGACACTTTTGGAGAACTCTATGGAAGAGGTTGGGAACTAACTTATCCTTTAGTTCAACATATCACCCTTAGACTGATGGAAAAATTGAAGTAGTGAACAAGAGTCTTGGAAACTTACTGAGGAGTTTAGTTAATGAGCAAGGTAGACAATGGGATCAAATTCTGGCACAAGCAAAATTTGCATTCAACAATTCAGTGAACATGAGCACAGGAAAAAGTCCATTTGAAATTGTGTATGGTATACAACCAAGGGGGATTACAGAATTGAGAAATTTGAGTCAAGATGAGTTTAGAAGTGTTGGAGCAGAATATTTGGAACATAAATGCAAAAACTTCATGACTAAGTCAGAGAGCAACTACATGACAACATCCAAAAATACAAGAGCAGAGTTGACCAAAAGAGAAGATAAGTTCAATTAGAAATTGGAGATGAGGTTGTACTTCACTTGAGAAAAGAGAGATTCCCAAGGGGAACATACAATAAGCTAAAGATGAAAACAATTGGACCATGCAGGGTTCTCAGAAAATTTGCAACCAATGCTTATGAGATTGAGTTTCCATAAAATGTTGGGATATTGTCGATATTCAATGTTGCAGACTTATGTCCTTATAGGAGAGATGAAGCAGGAGGATCAGATGATAACAAATAAATTTAGTGGGAAGATAAGTTACCCACAACAGAGAAACCTCATATGGAGAGAATTATTGAGCAGAGAGATGGAAATAAAACAAGGAGGAAGACATATCCTGAGTATCTGGTGAAATGGAAAGATCATCCAATGGAAGATGCAAGTTGGGTCACATAACCTAATATTTTGAATCATGGAAAGACAGTGCAGAAGCTCATGGATAGGAGACCATAGAATTTTTTTAACCAGGGGAGTATGATGCAAGAGCATCGCCTTCAAGGTCGACAATGCACACGTGAAGGTAATCAGAAGATATTTCAACAACACCTAAAATTCAAATCGGGCATTAACTAATAATTTAATTAGGTTGTTGAGATATTTTGTTGAGCAATTTGAATATTGTAACGTGTTTGAAAAGTCTCTAAGGAATGTAAGAAATTGCAGACATGGAGTGTTGACTCTGTCTGATAGTAATTAGCAGTTATTGTAATGGGACAAAGTAGGTAACAATTTTAAGTTTGAAATGATAGATTTCATAACAGGACGAGAGAGATCACAGAGCCAGTCTTTAGATATTTTGATTTTCAATTTGTAATCGAGATATACAGAGTAGAGTATGAAAGTATTGTAGTAGAACTAGAGTAAAATAGAGAAGAGGAACACCATGTGTATTTTAATTTTTATGAATGAATAGAACAGGCAAAAAGTTGTCCCAAATTGGACTATGTTCATCTGAATGTGATTGCATGAATACTTCATTTTGTATATGATATTTGTTTCATTCTCGTTCCTGTATGAGAGCTCAAGAAGACAACTTCATGAACCTGTAATGAAAGTGGATTAGTTCCAATCATTTCTCTTCTGAACCATGTATGCAAGGTGTGCATTCACAAATGCAAGGTGTGCATTGACTGAGTCTTAGAACGAATTAGAGAGAAGGGTTGAGAGAGAGGACAGAGGGAACTTGAGGATCCAAATGCAAGGAACGCATAGAGGCTAGAAGCGGCCAAGTTTCAAAGGGATAACCTAAGAGAATTCCAGGTGGGTGTAAGGTATTTTCGTTTGAATAAAATTCCTTGAATCTGAGTTATTTGAGATCCTCGAATGCAAGGTTTGCGTAAGAGGTCAAATATTCAAAGAGGATGAAGCTCCATAAGGATAGCACTTTTGAGTACAGATCTTCAACAGGGAATAATTGAAGGCTGAGAGATTCGACACTTAGAAATCCTTTTAAGTATGAGAGATGGGAAAACTCAGGATGAGGAGCACAACAGACCATCAGATCTAGTACAGAGGACCGATAGCCATCAGCTCTGGAGGAAGGTGCACTAGGTTTAAACCTTGTGTATGCAAATTGTAATGGACTCATCAGAGTCCCGAAAGAATCATAACCGTCCTTTGTTATAAGACACATGGCGAAGATCCAGAAGCCACCGAGGATTTGTTTACCGGGAGACGAGAGTGAAGACTCTCCCAAATCACTGAAAGGAAGAATGTTGGGATTTGATGATGACTCTTGATCATCCTGAAAAGATCAAAACCGTTGATCGTGATTAAGAGTTAGAGTCGTCCACCAAAGGGGATATGTGGTTGCTAGTCCGTGTTTCGACACTGGGGAAATGAAGGAGAAGACCATACCAAAATCGTGAAAGGGGATTTCACGAAAGGATCAGAACCGTCCATTTTGGAGGACGCGTGGCACAAATTCGGAATTCACCAGGAGTTTGGTCGCTAGGAGTTGGGAGGTGAAGACTCCACAAATCCTGAAAAGGATATTGTCAGGATTTTATCTAGGTCATTGATCAAGTGACAGATCTAGACCATAGATCCGAGAGGTATATGGTCTTAGGGTTTCAAGGATTTGAAAGGGAAAGGAGGAGCATTGCAATGTGATTCCCCAAATCATGAAAGATGAATCACTCAGACGAGTAGGCCTAGGCCACAGGATAGGGTCGTGTGGAGAAGGATTAAAGGAGGAGTCGTTAGGCCCTTTTCAGATTTCACTATTTCGAAAGACGAGTCAGGGAGAGATCGCATGTAGGAGTCCCGAACTTCTGAAACATGAAAGGCACGTAGTCTAGAGACTTGGGTCATAGCCTGAGGTCACGAGAGAGAAAAGGAGTCAACGTAGAGGTATATCCTGGCTAGGAAGGGAGAAGGGCGCCCAAAAGGGTGGCGTGGACACAAGGCTTCTTAAAGCCAACATCAGGGATGAAGGGACTTGTGGATCTATTCGAAAGGTTCCAGAAGGAACCAGAGAGATATTTCGGCTCAGTAGGAAGGAACGATCCAGTGATCGGGAGGTCGCGGACCCTGCCTAAGGGTGAGGTAGGGGGTCTGCATCACAATGTGTCATTATCAAAATTGGTCTGTTAGCGGGAAAAACACCCCTATGACTACACCAGGGTTCAGAATGTAGGTAGATCGATTAACCATCTAAAAGTCAATTAGTTCTCAATACTACCCAAAACATTCCAAAACTCATATGAATAAAGAAAGGAAAAGTAGATCAAGTAACTATACCTATAATCCCACATCTTGTGATGATCTCCTCGTGCTTGGATGTTTCGTTGACTGCATGCCTCCTCCTAGGGATGACTTGCATCCAAATATTGACAAAAAGAAAACTAAAAGCATGTTATTCCATATATAAGTTAGGGTTAGATGTTAAAATGTCAAGCACAAATCAATAAAAGTATTCAAGACACCATCATTTGGGACAAGAAAATGTAATTATTTTATTAATAACACATAGATTATACCTTTGCAATCTAAGTCAGCCACCATTCTGCAAACCTGGTATGGGCTCCTCTTCACTAAGCTCCAAGTGCACCTTGTATGAAATTCTCCTCTCAACCTTATGATCTCTTCTTGGGAAGTGAATGGGTTCAATGGAGGGAGAAGGGGCTAATGAGCAGGGATGATTTTAAGGATGGAAAATTATTTTAAAATGTAGAAACCTTGGTGAATCTTAGTAATCCTTCATATGCCAACTATAAATGTTTGGCGATATTTTTGTAAAAATATTCAAATTTTTAAGGAATTTATATAGTTTGTATAAAATTTTGGCTATTTTAAAGGTAAAATAATTTTATCCTATAGAATTTGGGCAAATCATTTTTAGAATAGCGAATCATTTTTTGGGAAAAACCATGGAAAATTAGCCCATGAGCGAAATTTAGCCCCTAAAATCATCCATGCTAATGAGGGAATGTTGAGGCAATTTCTCACAAAATGCAACAATATCTTGGGCAAGGAGGGCAAGTGAATTCGGGTAGAGTTTCACTGTTATTATACTTAGATGTGAAATGAGACCCCAACACCTACTTTTACATGACAAAAGAATGGTTATTTGGTTGGGTGACGGGCTGTAGCAGGTGGATTAGTTGGGAAACTACCCAATAACCTGTAATCTCAACGAATTCCTTGCAAATTTTTATTTTTTGCAACTTTTGCAAGTATACGCAGATTGTAATGGTGAAACATGTGTATGTACGCTAACTGTAGTAGTGCAACAAGTGTATGTATGCAGGAATTAATGGTGCAGGGTGCGTACATATTCTAAAAATTGTTTTTTTAAGAAGAGAAACTCAACAGTGCTTTGGAAAAAGTTGAGAGTAAGAGGGCCAAGGCCATGTATGCATGTGTAGAACAATTTAGGGTTATAACGTGGTCATTGGTCCCCACTAAATTACCCTTTAACTTTTTGAAGTTTGAAGGAAAATATGGTGAGGATCCAAGAAATCCAGTAACAACATTTTATATATGGTTCTCGTCAAATTCATTGAATGATGAGTCCATTTGATTATGTTTCTTTCAATGCACTCTCATGGTATTTTCCATGAAATTGTACATCGATCTTCATGGGTGTAAATTTCACACCTTTCATGATTTGATTTTGGTTTTTATGAACCATTTTCATCTTTTAATCCACTAGGATTTCGACACTGATTTATGTTATATGCTACGACAAGACATGACCACTCACATATAAGATCACATCTAAGAGTGGCCAAGAAAAAGAGGATGATAAAGTGTAATGAACCCCAAATTTATGAACATAATTTTTTTCTTTTTTTATTAGGATCATTACTAAATTTCCTTTCTTTTCTAAAGTTTACTTAAATATACTATACTGTGGATTAACATCACTTCTTCTTTATGTATTTTATGTGCACCATAACTTTACCAAGTGGAAAAGAATTCTAACTCCTTCTTATTCTTTAAGGGTAGTAGTTTGAAACCCAAGTGAATGTCGCCATACATAACTTGGTTATCCACCATAGAGAAAACACTCAATTTATGCAAGTCATTAAGTACATATAGATATATACTATGAAATTACAACTGTATAAGTTTGATACCAAATGCGAACTAAGGAATTTATGTATATACAAATATACACTAGGGGGTAACCACTTGTCCTGTGCAAGCCATATAAATAATAAGAAAGACAAGAAATAAATAATTTTGTCTCGTCATCAACATTAATGGAATTTAATCCTGATCTTATAAGTGGGACGGATTCTACCCATCTGACACGTGATAGAGAGGAAGTTGAACTAACTGGTAGGGAGTTGGTTTACTCCACACATTAAACTTAGACTCAAACTAACACCGTCATGAAGGTTAGCAGACTAGAGAAGACTATGGTGCCCTAACTAGACTGAACTTATTATTACATGTCTTTGAATCGGATGGGACACGATTGTCAAGGTGTAATGAGCCCTATGCAATGATATTTATGGTAGTCTGTCACATGTCCCTCGGGACCATCGTTTGTTTAATGGTGTCCTATAAAGAGTTTTCCATGATGCCCTAGTCACATGGTTGGGTACCATCTTTGTATTAATGTCACCAACTTAACTTACAAGGACTTTCCCTAGTGTCTATTATTGATTTGTCTCCTCGGCTCTGTGTAAATTTTTCCCTCCTCTACTCATCATGACACCCTGATTAAGTTTTCATAGATGGATAACCTAGCACTCTGGTGGAGTCGGGCTTACTCAAGTAAAGGTGGACTTCAATTCAAGTTCTTTCAAACGGTAAGGCTCCTCTAGCTGTAATGAATATAAAATCTTGTTTTCTTTGAAAATATGGAGTGTGTGTACTAATTCTTCTGGAACATAAACTGTTAGAGTGATTGGCCTATTTTCCCATGGTCGTATTAGGATTACTTTCTCAGTGAAGACATTCCACCTCTCAGGCCTTCTATCTTGCGTGGTGAAGGGTTTTACCAACTGTGAAAGGGAGGTTTCGGTGAGAGTTCCCATGTCGTTTGGTCTTTCAGTCGACGTGGATTCGCCAGTAGGGAAAATTGAAATGTTAAGGAGATCTAACTCTGTTAATTTAGTGCACACTCACTTCTAGTAAGTCCCATTGAATTCATCCCATTCGCAGTTATGAGGAATGTTTTCTTTAAGCTACATGGCTTCCCTTTCTCCATGATGCCCTCGTTCCAGTATGAGAACTGTATTATGTTCTTCATTTTTTGTTTGGTTTCGAGCCTATGGCATCTAGCCGAAGGGTTCCCTTGTCTGTGGTTTGTAGGGGTTTTAAGTCTTAACTATTCTCTTTTTTTTAGTCGTACCCGTCGAATACAATTCATTTAATTTTTTGTTTAATTCAAGAGGGCTTTGATAATGGACTCATATCCCCTTCCATGTCCCGATATACAGGTCTATAGTCTTGATTTTATGCTATGCATCCTTCCTTATAATAGTTGATTTATGTATAATTAATTTCCTTCTGCATTTTTTTCGTTTCTTTTTTTTTTCTTTTAAGTTGGATTGCAAAACTAATGATGGGACCCTTTTGACTGTGAGGGTACCCATCAGGCTGTCTTTGGCCTCTCCACCCCTCTTGGGATCGTGGTTAACATTTCACATGGATGCAATGAGGCATAGTAACTCTTATTGTAGGCCCAAGCTAAGTAATCATTCGCACGCTCTTACCTTACTTTCTGGTTATGTTAACTTACCAAGTAATTTGATTTATACCCATCATATGGATTCTTATCGATAAAATGCTAATTGAAAATCTTCTTGTTCTTTGTACAGGGTTGGAGCATATGATATTTCTCGATTCTTGGATCTCTCCATACACAAAAGGTATTCGAGTTCCTCACTTTCAATACACTCAGGGTTGTACCACTCCTGGCTCTGGCCAACAAGGTAACAGTTATGATTTGGGATATCATTGTTATGGGAGTTCGTTTTCATATTCCTATAGAAACTGATTAGGAATACTCTTAAATGTTGAAAATGTATTTCATTGTCATAAGGTTTAAACACATTACTTCATATTGGGTTGTATGCATCTATGACTACTGGCACGATTTCGATATATAAGGTTTTCCTATCATGACACATGAATTTTCTTTCTGGTGAACCTGTAAAGGACAATAATTGTAAAGTAATAAAAGTTGATAATGAATTAATATGGTCATAGAATGATTCAGAACTTCTGTTATTTATCTTTAATATGTGGAATTAGAAATAAAATTGTGAAAGAATTACTTTTTGGTTATGCAATTTATGATATCGGACTACTCATTTATTTAGGTAGTCGTTGACGGTTTGAATGCGAAATAAAATTCTGATGTGGGTCTACTACCTTGCACGGTCAACTATGTAAATATATATATATATATATATATATATATATGTGTGTGTGTGTGTGTGTGTGTGTGTGTGTGTGTGTGTCTTATTCATAATGTATAGAATCTTCCTATGCCATATATTCACTCTATTCTTTATTCGCTACACAGGCTACCATGCTTAACTATTTGGTGTCATTTATATTAACTGTAGTATTATATACATATATGTATAAGTAATATTGTTGTCTATTACAATTCATCGTTCTAGTTTTCAGTAAGTTTATATAGTCCAAGTTTATATGTATTGAATCTGTAGCAACAATATGTGTAGCATAAATTTCAACCTTCATGCTTACTTCCATAATTATCTTTATACAGTAAGTATAACGAAAACTATAAGGAATTATTCTATTGATTCTCTCACTCTAACAGTATAATTATATAGAACAACTTACCCAGAATTAACGGGATGGCCGATAGAGTTATGATTGTTTATACAGGTATAAGATTAATTCCCAGATTTATTTTCAAGTTACATTAGTATTTACAAAGTCTATAATTCTTTATAAGACTGAATATCTAGTTGTATAGAAGTCAGGTCTACTAGTAGGAAAGTCTAGTATAGTAGTTGAAATGACCTTCTAACTAGCATAGATATCTCTTCTAATGTATCCATGTTTAAAATTCATTTCCAACCAAAATGTACAGAAGGATTATACTAAGGTCTGCAATTAATATTGTAGAGAAATATCCTACAGTTAACTCATTCCAACAAAATTAAATTTCAAATAGTGCAATGCATACAGATTAACAAATGCACACTACAAATCAAGATTTTGCATAACATTTAACCAAAGAAGGAGTAAGTGACATATCTAAACAGTTACTGAACAACAAATGGAATATCCAAGGTCCTCCCAACGTTAGAACAAAACAACCAATTTACTTGTCCCATCCACCCCCTAGCCTGACCATGAGTCCATTAGGGCGAATTCTAGAACTCCTCCTCAACAACAGTATTTTAGTCTCAGCAAATTATCCTTGCCTCACACTCAGAATTCAGTGTTCATAAAAGCAAGAGCTCAAATAATTTTCCCTAACATACTAGGCAGCGTCCTGCCTCCTCCCATATGCTATATATCCAAAAGAAAAAGTGCCTAGGTCTTTTTCCCCTTGGGAATTTTCCCAGCTTTCCAAATCCCTGATTTTTAGGGGCTTCCATTGGCCAAATTCCTGATTTTCCACTTGTAATAATCAACCCTGAGGTAGTTCCAACATGTTCCCCAGTCATGGAGTCATGGTGTTATCAGACTAATCGGTAGGTGAAGACATTAACTGATCTCCCTAGATCCACCTAGATCTAGAACAAAACAGGACAGAACATGACGCTTTCCTTAAGTTTTAGATATTGAATTTACTAACTAAAGAGGGATGAGTGAAATACCATTTAAATGTCTCTTCCTCTCGCCATCACCATATTAGCTCCGTTCCAATTCTCATACAATGATGATGCTACAAAAGAACATAACCAACCAAAGTGATAGTAATAGCATAAACTCAATATAAACCTATGTATGTGATCAAGGAATCATACAATAAAACACAACAAGCTTTATAGGAAAGAATCATATTACTGTATCATATTAAATGTGAAAGAG
>ML812055.1:0-21647 GCA_009831015.1 Picea engelmannii | reverse complement strand
TAGGAAAGAATCATATTACTGTATCATATTAAATGTGAAAGAGAGATTACAACCATGGCCTTGATGTCGTAAGGTCCCTTCCAACTGTCCTTCGTTCCCCACACACTTCATGCTCCAAGGATTTTGAGACCATGGATCTGATAGATACTCACAATCTATCTTGACAAAGCAAATCTCAAAGTCACTCTAACCAAGATAATAATTCCAAGCCAACCAAAGCTACAAGCTAACTTTCTCCATGAGAAATCCTCTCCTTTTATAAGTTGAAGAGGATAAGGTGAGGAGGTTAGGATGATCCCACTAAATCATGAAAGAAAGTAAGATCCAAACCATTCGGATGCCACCTCACCATAGAAGTTTCTCCTTCTAGAAGATTCGAGAAAATGCTTGTTTTTCCCAGGTGTAGGCATTCTCGCACCCTGCCTATAGAGAAACTTGTGAACATATCGCACCCTACCTATGGTGAAAACTACGAGAATCAGGCATTCTCACACCTTGCCTATATAGCAACCTACGAACTTCTTATTTTATGGGGTTTTTACAAAGGAGAATGCAACCTCTTTTCTCAGGAAAAGTTCTTCTACCTTCCTTCTTCAAGAACTCAGGCCACTGACCCCTCTGAAGGAAACATATAGGTTTACATCATTAACAGTCATAGGGATGACGAAAATAATGTGTAACAGAGAGCCCCCGAAAGTATGAAGTTAGAACAGAGTGATAGCTGAAATACTTTGTTGACTGTGTGTAGGGAACAAGGAACAGTCGGTCAGAAACCTGCAAACAAACAAGGAAATACAGAACAATACTATATCACCACTAAGGTAGGAATTCCCATACTTAGAATACAAATGACTTAAAGCATAAATTCCGACATGTGAAGATCCATTTCAAGTAAGACAAGTCATGGCCACCAAACATACATTGTGGATTCATGCCAATATGACTCAAATCTGAACATAGCCACCAAAACTACACTGTGGATCTATTTGTTAAAGACTCAAATTTGAACATAGCCACCAGACATACAATGTGGATCTATGCAATAGTACACTGAATATACTCCAACACAACCTAGATCTATCAGAAAATATCCAGGGTCTTCATCTCCGCCACTCTATAGTACGAATCTAACCATGTGAATACATGTGTCGAAGTCGAACATGGTAGAAACCACTTGATTACCGGTCATTAGTGTATACCATTAACAAGTGCAAGGGAAATCATCATTAATGTCAATGACTCCCAAGGTACACTAGTACAATCCAACGAATGTGAATAAATGAGCTGAAGTCGAACACTCGGCGAAATCTCCCGATCAGGGGTCAATAATGAAAACCCACTGTCAAAAGCGAGGAAACCTGCCATTGAGGCAAGCAAGTTCCAAGGTACCAATTGGTTTCTAAGTCTAATTCCTGGATAATGAGTTGAAGTCGACAAGAAAAGACTCATCATA
The DNA here is from genome assembly GCA_009831015.1 of Picea engelmannii. Lineage (NCBI taxonomy): Eukaryota > Viridiplantae > Streptophyta > Pinopsida > Pinales > Pinaceae > Picea > Picea engelmannii. Next base: position 20,194 of record ML812055.1, on the reverse strand, counting down.
GGAGGGCATTAATGTATCCCACATCAATGACACGAAACAAGTAACAAGATTTGATGTAGATCAGAGTAACAAGTGATTCAGGACTGACTCACGGATGGCCAATGCAATAGAAGGCTTAAAGACTGCAGAAATGGCCGACGCAATAGAAGGCTTTCTGGGTTGAATTTCTCTTTAAACATATTGACGACACGACAACTGTCTTGGAAATACTGACTCAACAAAAAGGATCATAGACCAATTTGTAATCTTTATAGGAGTATGATCAGGAGACAAGTGGATTTTCCAACCTAGACACAAAGCGAGTGAAAGGGTGTCATGTTCAAAAGTGACTCTTCCACAAAGTACAGGTTTAGACACAATTCTTTCCCAATTTTTCTCCCCACCATTTCTGGCAAGTACCTATTTAGTTTTACACAAGCTTGAGGAGGATAACATATGCTTGTAATGTAAGCTCATCCTTCGTAAGAGTCCCTTGGAGTATGTTTAACGAACCCTAGGAAGGAGTGGTTCAGTCCCACATGGGCCTTTCGATGTTTGTTTAATGAGCCCAAAGAAAGAAAACTCGAAGGTTTTTCATGATTATAGAGTCTGGAAAAACACTTAAAAGAGAACTCTCTCAGTTATTTTTTCGTAAAGTAGTCTGATGAGACTGAAAAAAAGATAAACTATTTCTCAACAGACGTTTTCTTCAAATACTTTAACGAGCGTGAAAAGAACAAGGTCACTTGGTAATCTTTTCATGTTTAGAGAGTCTGAAAAGAGCTTAAAGGGAACTCCAGGGGGTTTCTTTTTCGTATAACCTTTACGAGTCTGAAAAAGTGATAAAAGTATACTCGGTTACATTCTCATTGATTTACAAGCACGAGAAAGAACAAAGACTAAGATCGGTAACTTATTCTCATGTATTTACGAGCATTAGAAAGAAAAAAGACTAAGCTCGAGATTGTTTTCATTTTTACGCAAGATTTAAAACAAAACAAAACTATGCTTGGAATAGATTTTGTTTTTACATAAGCTTAAAAACTAAACAAAACTATGCTTGGACCTGGTTTCATTTTTACGCAAGCTTGAACCAGAGGGAACTATGCTTGAGGTAAGTGGTTTCATTTTTACACAATCTTGAACCATAGAAAACTATGCTCGCGACTTCCCATCGCATAACACATGGATGGTTGGTACTTAGCCCCCAGCTTAAGAAACTAGCGACTTAACTTCAGCATGAAGTCCAGAGGCTGAGGAAAACTCCCCCCAAGATTCATTTCATCCAATTGCAAAGGAGAATGGAATGAAGCTTCAAATACTAGATGAAGGAGTTGACTCAAAGAGAGAGGGGGAAAACTATTTCCTTTTTTAATGATATCGACACAAAAACAAGAACTATGCTCGTAACCTCTGTTTCATTTTTTAACGAGGTTTCTATAGAGACGCAAAAAACTATCCTCATAAGTGGTTTCATTTTTTAATGAGCTTGAAATCAAAAAACCATGCTCAAAGACCTTTGTTTCATTTTTTAATGAGGTTGCCTCAGATACACAAAAAACTATCCTCAAAACCTCTATTTCATTTTTTAACGAGGTTGTTACAGAGACGCAAAAACTATCCTCGAATTCTTCTCGATCATGGATTCCAAGAGGACAGTGCTCTGGAAGGAGACCATTTCAAGGGAAAAAACTCAGTCATGGCTTCCAAGAGGTCTTCATTTGATGGAAGAAACACACTCTAGAAGGACACCATGTCGAGGGTCACGACAGGAGTAAAGAGATCTGGCTCTAACAACCCTATCGAAGAGATCACCATGTCAACTATTGGATCTAAGTCATCAGAAGTTGAAGCCATGGGTGACAATGCCACATAATTGACCTATGGCGGGGGCGATACCATCTGCATATAAGAACCATTCAGGGAGGCAATCTAGGCGAGGTCAATGAATGAAAGTTGATCAACAGTCACAACCCATCCATCGTGAGGGAAATATATCACATGAAAAAGAGTAGACACAATAGCTTTCATGGCATAGACATAATCTTGCCCAAGGAGTAAAGAAAAATCCAAGGGGTCTTGGACTACCATGACATCAATAAAGACAATCTTCCCTCCCAAAGTTACAGGAAACTGAGGAAGGGTCCCTAAAGGTTGACTGGTTCTTCGGTTAAGAGCTAATAGATTCTGCGTAACCGATGCAAGTGGAGGACAACCCAAAGCTTTCCATGCAATAGAGGACAAAATACTAACAGACGAACCTTCATCTATCAACGTTTGGGGAACGTCCCGACCACAAACCTGTACTATAATATCGAAAGGAATGTAAGAGGGAACACGAGGTCTAGTTAGCACACCCCAATCAAAATGGATGGCCTCATAACTTGGAGGGGGTTCCACAGGATAAGGAGGAATACCCCTCGGCACGGGAGATTCTGTATCAATGAGAAAAATGTGGGAAATATTGAGTTTACTCTCTAGCGAGAGATTAGGATCGACCGATGGAGAGATCAGATCGACCACTAGAATTTCATTCTCCAAGGAGAGAATGGGGTCAACATATGGAAACGAATCGACCAATTGGGTGACACTCTCTAAAGGGAGAGTGGGATCGACCGAGGATGGGATCAGATCGACTGCTTTAGTTTCACTCTCTGGGGGGAGAGTGGGTTGACCGAGGATGGTATCGGATCAACCACTTTGTCAATTGGTTCAACTAAGGACATGACCAGATTGACAACATGATCAACTGGATGGACCGGTGAAGGGACCGGAGTGATCATTCCATCAACTATTGGAGGGTTGAGAGAAATCTTACGATAAGCAGCTGGAAGTTGAGGTTATGAAACAGTTGTGTCTTCCAGTAATTTAGAGGCTTATTCCATATGAGGGAAAAGGTGAGTTAGATGACTCCCTTTGCATAATATACATGAGAACTTGACTCTACTTTTCTTCTTCTTAACCGTATCATGACTGGTTGACGGGGGGTTGTCAACATGTTGTTCAGAGGCTAATGACATGGGTTGGCAAGGATGTGTAGACCATGCTTCTATAACCGTCGATAGACTAGGGAATTCCTTAAGAAGATGGCTACCCTTACAAAGCCTGCAAGGGTACTTGGGCTTACGGGTTGTTTGGGTGATCTTGACATCATCAACACTTCCAACACGAATAACAGTAACTGGTTGTTTTCCAACATGTTTGACAGTGGTTGGAAGTTTGGATCCTTGCTTAATTTTCTTCTTGTTCTTCTTTCTTTTCTTCTTCTTCTTATTCACCGGGTTACTAGCTTCATAACTTTCACTCGACGAAGAAGATGAAATGAAAGGCAACCTTGCAAGCGAAGAAGACGAAGAAGACCTTATTGGTGAAGATGGTGAAGGATCAACATGAGGTTGATTCTCTTGGGGGGAAGTGCTTACGACCGAAGCACTTAATTCATTCGGGATTACCTGAGTGGAAAACAACCATACCGATAATCCAATAGTGAGACCTGGAAAGCTCAATGTAGCGATGTGAGGAGGACCAATGTTTCCATAAGAAGGAAAAACAAAAGGTTCCCCTGGAGCAGAGGTTCCTTCATTGTTCATTTCGGGAACTGATGCCATTAAATAAATATCCAATCTAGAGTCCTCTAGGAAAGACAAACAACACACGCTAAAAATCTAGTAAGCAAGCAAGCAAACAAAACCTTCTCACAATGAACTCACTAGTTGGTGATGAAATCCAACATCATGGGAACAAAGTAAGAAGGGGCTGAGATAGAGCGGGTGGAAAAGTTATGTTGATGACCTGCTTAACGGACTTACACCCTGGTGCAAGCTCCCACACATAATCATGGGTATACCCTCCAAGGAGCCCAAGTGAGTTTGGCCAACGTCGATTCCAGGTACTGTGAAGACTTGCCCCTCGACAATCACCTCGGGTAAAGAACCTGGAGAGATAGGCCACTAAGGTTACCAATCACTACAGTGATGCCTGGGGAAACAATCGACAGTCTGATCCATGTTCAATGGTAGGGTATCTAGCTCGAAATCAACTTGAAAGGCTTCCACTCATCATTGTGGGTATACCTCTCAAGCAACCCCCATAATACGCGCAACCTCTACACCAAGACCAACAAAGCAGGGTGAGTAACTTTGCCAGTCTCAATGTGACCTCGTGATTGACCCTTGTGTTGGAAGGGCTTCCCAGGAAAAAATGTAGTAAGTGGATTTAACTCTCCCTTATCACAAGATACTATGTTTGTTTTCAGCTTTGGAAAGTTATCTTTCACACCTATTCCAAAGCCCTACGACTAATCTCATGTAGGTTTGCTACAAGAAAAGATAAAAATATCTAATCAATTTTTATAAGCACTTTATTTTATGGTTGTTGTTACTCAAAAGGAAGATGGCATGGACAATATGGTGTTTTGACCGACTCGGAAACTATGCAAAGATATGAAGATGCGATCTTTTTATTTCGATGAAAGCTATGCTACGAGAAGGAGAAAACATTTATAATTCCCATATACACAATGTCCCAAAATATTAAAACTCATCGATATCAATATTCTCAAGAAATCAGAAAAAGTTATTGAACACCAATGCCAAGAATCATGCAATTTCACTACTTCAAATGCAAGGATTCCCCCAATCTAATATAAAGCAAGAAATCAAATCTTTTTGTTTCAAAATTTTCACTAAAAGCAATAATGAACTTTCTTAAAACAAAGAAACCAAAACTAAAAGTTCTCTTTTAAAGCGAACTATTCAGAATAAATCTCATCTTTCCAACAATTCTAAAGAAAACACATGCTTTGTAATTGAAAGACACTCAAAGCAAGAGACTAATCCTTCAAAACCAAACAAAGAAAAAGTGGCTAAAAGAAACTCAAAGAATGTCAAGAAGACTGTAAACAGATCAATATAGGCTCTAAAATTTCAATCCAGTTGTTCAAAGCAAAACTGGGCATCAAAAAATGACAATACCCAATCCAAAAATTTTTACAAACAAGTTCGCAGGCTAGCAGTGTCTTACAATGCGAGAATCAAAGATTCTCGTAGGCTAAACAAAGGTTGACTGTGAGGGGTTCGCACTGGACTTAACACCAGGGTGCGAACTCAGGTATTTCTCTTAGGCCACTAAAAGTTAAAATGCGAGAATGCCTGTAAACAAGCAAAAATTTGAAAAAGGACTGAATTTGAGTGAACTTTCAAATCCAGAGAGTTTGGATGGATCTCCCACAGAATCAGAGACCAGAAAAAAAGTAATCAAAGGAAGGGAAACTAGACTAACTAGGAAACAATCATGTCCCCAGTGGAGTCTCCAATTTTGTTATCGGACTAATCGGTAGGTGCAGACACTAACTGATCTCCCTAGATCCACCTAGATCTAGAACAAAACAGGACAGAACAAGACACTTTCCTTAAGTTTTAGATATTGAATTTACTAACTAAAGAGGGATGAGTGACATACCGTTTAAATTTCTCTTCCTCTTTCCATAACCATATTAGCTCCATTCCAATGCTCATACAATGATGATGCTACAAAAGAACCAAAGTGATAGTAATAGCATAAACTCAATATAAACCTATGTATGTGATCAAGGAATCATACAATAAAACACAACAAGCGTTATAGGAAAGAATCATATTACTGTATCATATTAAATGTGAAAGAGAGATTACAACCATGGCCTTGATGTCGTAAGGTCCCTTCCAACTTTCCTTCATTCCCCACACACTTATTGCTCCAAGGATTCTGAGACCATGGATCTGATAGCTGCTCACAATCTATCTTGAAAAAGAAAATCTCAAAGTCACTCTAACCAAGCTAATAATTCCAAGCCAACCAAAGCTACAAGCTAACTTTCTCCATGAGAACTCCTCTCATTTTATATGTTGAAGAGGATAAGGTGAGGAGGTTAGGATGATCCCACTAAATCATGAAAGCGAGTAAGATCCAAACCATTCGGATGCCACCTCACCATAGAAGTTTCTCCTTCTAGAAGATTCGAGAAAAATCTTATTTTTCCCACGTGTAGGCATTCTCGCATCCTACCTGTAGAGAAACCTGCTAACATATCGCACCCTAGCTATGGTGCAGCCTGCGAGAATCAGGCATTCTCACACCCTGCCTATATAGAAACTTGCGAACTTCTTTTTTTATGGGGTTTTTACAAAGGAGAATGCAACCTCTTTTCTCAGAAAAAGTTCTTCTACCTTCCTTCTTCAGGAACTCAGGCCACTGACCCCTCTGAAGGAAACATATAGGTTTACATCATTAACAGTCATAGGGATGACTAAAATATTGTGTAACACATGGTCAGTTGATTTTAACCTGGTTGTTCCATTAGTCTATCAGCAGTAAATATAAAATATTTTGTTCCATACAAGTGTCATAGTCAAGTAGTTAGTTGGGTCAAATCAGATCTATACCCAACAATCATAATCATTAATTACAATTAACTAAATTCGAAATTCATAATTTCCATAAATGATAAAAAAATTCCAATTTCAAATTTACCAAAAACGGAATTAATTTTCTATGAAATTTCAGACTTTAATATATATATATCTATATATATCTATATATATCTATATATATATATATATATATATATATATATATATATATTGGGATGTTACATCCTTTCCCCCTTCAATAAAACATTGTCCTCAATGTTTGTTCCTTTTGTTGGAATAGGATTGGATGAGATTTCCGCAAATCTCCCTCCAACACCCAAGTGGCCTCCTCTGGGCTAAAGTGCTTCCATTTCACTTTTACCTGGGTGACGCCTATGTTCCGAAGTGTTATTTTCCTCCTGTCCAGAATGCGCAGAGGTTCCACTTGGAACTCACCTTCTGGTTCCACCTGCACCAAGTTCCAATAGATCATATAAGTAGGGTCATGAACATAATTCTTTAACAAAGAAACATGAAATATATTATTAATTTTTTGATTCACAGGAAGTGCAAGATGGTATGCTATAGGTCCAATTCGAGCTAAGATATCGAAAGGGCCACAAAAACTGGTGCCAACTTCGCATAGTTTCCTAGCTTTAGTGAACTTTTTCGATTTTGACTTTTAAATAGACGTGGTCTCCCACTTGAAATTCCAGGTGCCTTCTTTTCTGGTCCGTGTAAAGTTTTTTCCTGTCCTGCGCCTCTTTTAAGTTCTGTTGTACTTTTTTTACCATGTTATCCATTTCCTAGAGCATATATGGTCCTACCATGAGCCTGTCAACTGGGTTATCCCATCTAATCAGAGTCATACACCTTCTTCTGTATAATACTTCGAAAGGGATCATCTTAGCCAAAATTTGGTATCCATTGTTGTATGCGAATTCTACCAAGTGTAGGTAATCTTCCCACTTGCTTGGTTTTGTTCTTACCTACATGCAGAGCATATATTCTACTATTTGGTTTGTTCATTCAATCTGCCTATCCATTTGTGGATGATAACTCATGTTGAAATTCAAGTTAGTATTTAACCCTGCAAACAATTCTTTCCAAAAAGAAGATGTAAATTTTACGTCTCTATTCAAAATCACCATTTTAGGAATACCATGCAATCTAAAAATTTATTTCATGAATATTTCAATGATGTTAATGGATTTAAAAGTAGATTTTATAGGAATAAAGTGTGCAGACTTACTCAGTTTACCGATTACCACCATAATTGAATCATTATGTTTTTTAGTTCTGGGCAAACTTGTAATAAAGTCCAGTGATATAGTCTCCCATTTCCATTCTATCATTTCTAAGGGTTGCAACAAGCCAACTGGATGTTGGTGTTCGACTTTTACCTGCTGACAATCTTGACACTTAGCTAAGTATTTTGTTGTTTCACCCTTCATATTAGGCCAATAAAATAACTTTCTTAGTGTTGTTATCATTTTTTGGTATCCTGGATTACTGGAATATGGTTTCTTATGCACTTCATACAAATCTATTAGCTTTAACTCTGTTGAATCTGGTATGTATATGTTGTTTTTAAATCATAGTAAACCATTCTTGTCCAAAATCATATCTGTTTTGTCAAAATTTTCTGTAGTGTTTTGTAATTATGCCACTGTCATAGTGTAATTTTCATCGTTATTACCTGCAGCCTTTATCATCTTCTCAAGGTTGCTTTCTGCCTTGCTGATGTTTATTTCAAACAACCCATGCATTCTTCTGCTTAAAGAATCGACTACCTTGTTTTCCTTACCCTTGATATGTCTTACCTAAAAATTCAAATTCGCTGAAGAGGGCTAGCCATCTTGCTTCCTTGCATTAAGGTTCAGATGACTAAACAAAAATTTCACACCACTATTATCCATCAATAATATAAATTTTCTTCCCATGATATAGTGTCTCCACATTTTTAAAGCGTGTATTACAACTGCCAACTCTAAGTCATGAGGGATGTAGTTTCATTCATGTTCCTTTATCTTTCAAGACTCATAACAAATAATGTGTCCTTCTTGAGTTAGGACACCACATAGTCCTTCTTTACTCACATCTACACAGACGATGAAGTCTTTGTCCGGATCTTCTACCTTTAAAGTGGGTGCGATCGTTAACAATTCTTTTAACTTATTAAAACTGTATTGGCATTTCTGTGACTAGTTAAACTTGGTTCCCTTCTTTTGTAACGATATTATAGGGTATGCAATTTTGGAAAATCCCTCTATAAATCTGTGGTAATATCCGATAATTCCCATGAACGACTGGATGTCCACTACGTCATTAGGAATCGACCATTCCATGATGGATCTTATCTTCTTAGGATCGACTGCGATTCCTTTTGTAGCTATTACATGTCCTAGGTATTGTATTTCCTTCTGATAAAAGTCACACTTATCGAATTTAGCATATAGTTTGTTCTTACTTAAAGTTTACAGAACTATCGTTAAGTGCTCTTCATGTTCTTCTTCTGTTTTAGAATAGAGTAGAATATCGTCAATAAATACCAACAAAAACTTGTCCAAGTACTGATTGAAAATGTTGTTCATTAAACACATAAATGTGGTTGCCGCATTAGTGATTCCAAAAGGTATAACAACAAATTCGTAATGTCCATATCTCATTTGGAAGGTTTTTTTACTTATGTCCTCATCTTTTATCCTAACCTGGTGATAACCAAATCGTAAATCCAATTTTTAGAAAATCTTTGCCACACCTACTTGATCGAACAGATCATTTATCCTAGGTAAGGGGTACTTGTTCTTAATAATCATTTTGTTTAATTGTCTATAATCGATGCATAATCTCAGAGTTCCATCCTTCTTTTTCACAAAGACGACTGGTGCTCCCCAAGGTGAAGGTGAAACACTCGGTCTGATATATTCTTTGTCCAATAATTCCTGTAGTTGAATTTTTAGTTCTGTTAATTCCGACAAACTCATTCGGTAAGGTGGTTTAGAGATAGGGGTTGGAACAAATAGTAGGTCGATAGAAAGTTCTATCTCCCTCCTTCGGGGTAATTCAAGTATTTCATCAACAAATAGGTCTCTGAAATCATGCAGAATGAAAAAATCCTCCAAGTTGGGTTTATTTTCTTTTTCTAATAGGTTTGTTACTTGGATGGCATAAAATTGACATCTCTTTCTCATGCATTTCTTGAATTGCAATGCAAAAATCTGTGTAAATGAGATTGGTTTTTGTATCCCTTGAACTATCCTAGAAGTGTCATTTTCATCATTATACTTGAGTGATTTTTCATAACAATCTAACACTGGTTTATGCCTTTCTAACAAATCCATTATTATAATTACATCATAAGACCCCAACGATAGAATTTTCAGGTTTGTCTTTATGTTTTGACCTCCTAGACTAAACTCATAATTAGAAATAAAGTCGAAAACTTTTCTTTTCGTTCCTATTGCTAGTTGTACCAGCCAAGATTTTGCATGTCTTGTTGTCTTAAGTTTTTTTGACTCCACAATACCAGGAGTAATATAACTCAATGTAGCACCAAGATCAATTAAAACATAAATACGAGTGTTATTTATTTTACCTTCGATTTCCACCACATAGGACTGGTGGTCAGCTTGCCGGCTATCCATTACTGCATTTATCCGATTCTAGCTTCTAACCACATCTCCCACCGTAGAGGCTTCCTACAAATTGTGAACAATAGTTCTGGTTGCTGAAATTAAACGTGGACAGTTCCTCCTTAAATGAGGTTCTCCACATTCCCAACATTTTAATGGTTCATGGGGGTTGTCCCCAAACTTCTTTGTTCCCAGATTTACTAGTTTGCCACCTCCTTGAGTATTTGGATTGTTTGAGTGGAAATTTTTCCTTGGAAATTTTTTTGCTACGTTCCGATAAAGAGATGGCTGGTATCCCTTCTTACGTTGGTTCATTCGGTCTTGTTTCTTGTCTTTCCAAGCCTTGGGAAATTCTGACCATTGTTTATATTGGTCATAAAACATTCACGCTTTCCTGAATACTTCACTCAAGGATTTGGGATTATCAAATTCGATTATGTCATTATAGGACGGTGGTAAACATCTTAGGAACCATTGGATTTTCACTTTTTCCTCCCAGATATAAGGCACGGACCTTAGTAATTCCATGAATTTGTTTATCAGATATTCCATAGGAATTTCACCAAGTCTCAATTCATAAAACTCTTTGGTTTTTATTTCATATTAAATTTCGGATAGGTACTGTTTCTTAAAGTCTTTCTTAAATTCTGACCATTCCATTTGTTTTTCCTTTAGACCCTTGGCCAACTTCAGGTCTTGCTACCAAATGTTGGCTTTCCCTTTCAGATTATAGATGGTCATTATGACCTTCATGTTGGTGGAATAGTTGTGTATCTAGAAATACTTCTTGATGTCTAATAACCATGTTTCATCTTCCTCCCCTGTTATGGATTCCCCATCAAAGGTAGCTGGTTTTATTTTCTTAAATTTTCCCTCAAGGTGATCTACCTGTTTTCTTTTTCTGTCTGTTTTTGTTTTATCTTCAGCTGAAGGTGTACCTTCAGATGAGTTGTCCCCTCTTTCTTCTTCAGGACCATAATTATTGGAGGCCCTTTTACTGACCTCTTCTTCTTGGTTATCTTCCTTTGGGATTTTCTTTGTCACTATACTACACATAAGGACTTCATTTATTTCATGATGTTCCTGCTATCCCTTCTTCAGATTCTCATTGTGTGATTTGAAAACCTGCAGGTCAACAATGAGATTCCTCATTGTTTCTAGAACTTCAGTAGTTGAGCTTCTGTCACTGTTATGTCTCTGATATTCAGGATTTCTTTGTTCAGGATTCCCCTCAAGTTTGATTTTTGCTTCATCCTGGGTTTCCATGATTAACACACAACATAAAAGAGTTTTATGTTTGTAGCAGTAATAGTTTGTTAGTTTTACATAGACAGAGATATTTTCTAAGTAATTAATTTAGCCCTATTCAAGGTCCAAGTGTTGTAACCTTTTCTCTGATACCATATGTAATGAACCCCAAATTTCTCAACATAATTTTGTTTTTTTTTAGGATCATTATTAAATTTTCCTTTCTTTTCTAAAGTTTACTTAAAGATTCTATACTTTGGATTAACACCACTTCTTATTTATGTATTTTATATGCACCATAACTTTAGCAAGTGGAAAATAATTCTAACTCCTTCTTATTCTTTAAGGGTAGTAGTTTGACACCCAAGTGAATGTCACCATACATAACTTGGTTATCCACCATAGAGAAAACAATGTCACCATACATAACTTGGTTATACACCATAGAGAAAAAATTTGATTTACTCAAGTCATTAAGTACATATAGATATATACTATGAAAGTACAACTATATAAGTTTGATACCAAATGAGAACTAAGGAATTTATGTATATACGAATATACACTAAGGGGTAACCACTTGTCTTGCGCAAGCCATATAAATAATAAGAAAGACAAGAAATAAATAATTTTGTCCACTCATCAACATTAATGGAATTTAATCCTGAGCTTATAAGTGGGACGGATTCTACCAATCTGACATGTGATAGCAAGGGAGTTGAACTAACTGGTAGGGAACTGGTTTACTCCACACATTAAACTTAGACTTGAACTAACACTGGCGTGAGGGTTAGTAGACTAGAGAAGAGTATGGTGCCCTAACTAGACTGAACTTATCGTTACAGTTCTTTGAATCAGATGGTACGCGAATGTCAAGGTGTAATGAGCCCTACGCAATGATATTTATGGTAGTTTGTCAAATGTCCCTCAGGACCATCGTTTGTTTAATGGTGTCCTATATAGAGTTTTCCATGATGCCCTAGTCACATGGATGGGTACCATATTTACATTAGTGTCACCAACTTAACTTAAGGGGAATTTCCCCAGGTTCTATTATTCATTTGTCTCCTTAGCTCTGTGTAAATCCTTCCCTTTTCTACTCACTGTGACACCCTACTTCAGTTTTCGCATATGCATAGTCTAGCGCTCTGGTGGAGTAAGGATTACTCAGGTAAAGGCAAACTTCAATTCAATTTCTTTCAAATGGTAAGGCTCCTCTAGCTGTAACGAATATAAAATCTTGTTTTCTTTGAAAACATGGATTGTGCGTACTAATTCTCCTGGAACGTAAACTGTTAGAGTCCTTGTCCTATTTTCCCATGGTTGTATTAGGATTACTTTCTCAGTGAAGACAGTCCACCTCTTGGGTCTTGTATCTTGCCTGGTGAAGGGTTTTCTCAACTGTTGAAGGGAGGTTTCGGTCAGGGTTCCCATGTCATTGGGTCTTTCCTTCGACGTGGATTCTCCAGTAGGGAAAACTAAAATATTAAGGAGGTATAAATCTGTTAATTTAGTGCACACTCACTTCTAGTAAGTCCCACCGAATTCGTCCCATTCGTAGTTATGAGGAATGTTTTCTTTAAGCTACATTCCTTCCCTTTCTCCATGATTCCCTCATTCTAGTATGAGCATTGTATTATGTTCTTCATTATTTGTTTGGTTTCGGGCCTATGGCATCTGGCCAAAGGGTTCCCTTGTCTGTGGTTTGTAAGGGTTTGAAGTCTTAATTGTTCTCTTTTTTTAAGTCGTGCCCAGAGAATACAATTCATTTAAATTTATGTTTAATTCAAGAGGGTTTTGATAATGGACTCATATCCCATTCCATGTCCCAATATATGGGTCTATAGTCTCGAGTTTATGTTGTGCATCCTTCCTTATAATAGTTGAATTCTGTATAATTAATTTTCTTCTGTAATTTTTCGGTTTTTTTTTGTTTGTTTAAGTTGGATTGCAAAACTAATGATGGGACCCTTTTGACTGTGAGGGTACCGATCAGGCGGTCTTTGGCCTCTCCACCCCTCTCGAGATCGTGGTTGATGTTTCATAGGGATGCAAGGAGGCATAGTGACTCTTACTGTAGGCCCAAGCTAAGTAATCATTCGCACTCTCTTACCTTACTTTCTGGTTATGTTAATTTACGTAGTAATTTGATTTATACCTAGGATACAGATTCTTATTGTTAAAATGCTAATAAAAAATGTTCTTGTTCTTCATATAGGGTTGGAGCATACGAGAATCCTCGGGTATTGGATCTCTTCATACACAAAAGGTATTCGAGTTCTTCTCTTTCAGTACTCTTAGGGTTATACCACTCCAGGTTTTGGCCAACGAAGTAACAATTCCGATTTGGGATATCATTGTTATGTGAGTTCATTGTTGAATTCCTATAGAGACTAATTAGGAATAATCTTAAATGTTGCAAATGTATTTCATTGTCATGAAGTTTAAACACATTCCTTTGTATTCAGTTGTATGCATCTATCACTACTAGCCCAATTTCGATATATAAGGTTTTCCTATTGTGACACATGAATTTTCTTTCTGGTGCACTTGGAAAGGACAATATTTGTAAAGTAATAAAATTTGGTAATGATTTAATCCATTCATAGAATGATTCAGATCTTCTATTCTTTGTCTTTAAGACGTGGAATTAGAAATACTATTGTGAAAGAATTACTTTCTAGTTATGCAATTTATGATATCGGACTACTCATTTATTTAGGTAGTCGTTGACTATTTGAATGCGAAATAAAATTATGATGCGGGTCTGGCACCTTGCATGGTCATATATATATATATATATATATATATATATATATATATATATATATATTTTATGCATAATGTATAAAATCATCCTATGCCATATATTCATTCTACTCTTTATTCGCTACATAGGCTACCATGCATAACTATTTGGTGTCATTTATATTAATTGTAGTATTATATACATATATGTATAAGTAATATTGTTGTCTATTGCAATTCATCGTTCTATTTTTCAATACGTTTGTACAGTCTGATTTTCTCATTGTTTATATAGCTCGTGTATTGAATCTGTAGCAACAATATATGTAGCATAAATTTCAACCTTCATTCTTACTTCCAGAATTATCTTTATATAGTAAGTATAAAGAAAACTTTAAGGAATTATTGTATTTATTATCTCACTCTAACAGTATAATTCTATAGAACAACTTACCCAGAATTAATGGGATGGCTGATAGAGTTATGATTGTTTATACATGTATAAGATTAATTCCCAAATTTATTTTCAAGTTACTTTAGCAGTTACACAGTTTGTAATTCTCTATAAGACTAAATATCTAGTTGTATCGGAGTCACCTACTAGTAGGAAAGTCTAGTATAGTAGTTGAAATGACCTTCTAATTAGCATAGATATATATTCTAATCTATCCATGTTTAAAATTCATTTCCATCCAAAATGTACAGAAGGATTATACTAAGGTCTGCAGTTAATATTGTAGATAACTATCCTACAGTTAACTCATTCCAATAGAATTAAATTTCAAATAGTGCAACACATACAGATTAACAAATGCACACTACAAATCAAGAGTTTGCATAACATTTAACCAGAGAAGGAGTAAGTAACACATCTGAACAGTTACTGAACAACAAATGGAACAACCAAGTTCCTCCCAACCTTAGAACAAAACAACCAATTTATTTGTCCCATCCATTCCCTAGTCTGACCATGAGTCCACGAGGGCGAATGTTAAGAACCAAATATCAATATAGCATAGAAAAACCTCATAATAAGTACTCAACGCCTTGAAAAAAAGAGAAATTTAGATAATAAGCCTCTTCGAGGGGGCAACCTCCTTATTCCCACATAAATGTACAATTACAAAATGATTCAAAATGAAAATTTCTCCTTGTTATATATAGGAGACTAGGAGGTATAATTACAACTAATGGACTAAAGCCAACATAAATAAAATAACATTACTAATATAATATGCCCCAATTAAGGGGTAATGAGCCACTATTTAGGGCTTAACATGCCCCTCCCGTTGAGACAAGTGTTGTCCACAATGCTTGAGCAACTCTGGATGATTTGGTATAAAAGACTCATCTTCCCAATTGGAATCTCCAGCCGGTAGTTTCCTTCATTTAATCAGATACTCTGAAATGGATCTATTCCTCAGCTAGCGAATTCTTTTGTCAGTGATGGCTTCAAGATCCAATATGATTTTTCCTTCCTCTTAAAGTTCTGCAAATATAGTTTGAACTAGGATCGTGTCACCTGTAACCTTCTTTAAGAATGAAACATGGAAAACTGGGTGTACTCATGAAGACGCAGGCAAATCCAATTTGTATTCCATAGTACCAATCTTTTGCAACACCTTATAAGGGCCATAGTACTTTGGTGATAATTTATTATCCTTCTTGGCTTGCTTGAGGGACATCTGTTTGTATGGTTGTAGTCTTAAAAACACCCAATCCCCTACTTGAAAACTTCTTTCACTACGATGTTGATATGCTTGTTGTTTCATACGATTTTGTGCCATGGTCAGGTTGTCCTTTAATATTTGGAGAACTTGTTGTTGATTCTAGATGTGATATTGCACTGCTTGAACCTCAGATTTTTCTTTTAGAGAAAAGGTGATGGAAGGAGGGTGGTATCCATAGAGTTCCATAAATGGTGTCATTTTTGTTGCAGTATGAAAGGAAGTGTTATACCACCATTCTGCCAAGGGTGACCATTTGAGCCATTATGTTTGTTTATCAGAGACGAAGAAATGAAGGTATCCTTCCATACATTTGTTCACTATCTCGGTTTGTCCATCAGATTGAGGATGATAGGATGAGATATGAGCCAATTGAGTACCCAAACAAGAAAATAATTTTGTCCAAAAATGTCCAGTGAAGATGGGATCTCTGTCACTTACAATAATCTTTGGGCTTCCATGTAGCTTTTCAATTTTCTCCATGAATGCAGTGGAAACTATACTAGCTTTGAAGGGATGAGAGGGTGCACAAAATAATGCGTACTTGATCAGTCTATCAACAATCACCATGATGACACTCTTTCCTTCAGACTTCGGTAACCCTGTGATGAAATCCATGGAAACCTTCTCCCAACACTGACTTGGGATGGATAATTGTTGTAAAATACTTGGGGTCTTAATTGTTTCCACCTTATTTTGTTGGAAAACCAAACATTCTGCCACAAACCTTTGAACATCATTTTTAAGGCCATCCCAAAAAAATTCCTTCTTGACCCTATGGTAGGTTTTTAAAAATCCAGAGTGCCCTCCTACTAGACACGTGTGCAATTCCAATAGCACCTTTTGTTTGAGTTGGGATTTCTTACATAAATATAAGTGATATTTGTACCATAGTGAATCAGTTTTCCATGCAAATGTATCTGATGTATTGGAATCCTGCTACAACCTTTGAATGAGAGTCCACACTTTTCTGTCATTCTTCCATTCATCCCTTTCTTCTATTATCCAATCAGGTTGGATGATTGACATACAACAGAGCAAGGCCTCAACATCTTCATCCTTCCTTGAGAGTGCATCTGCCACGACATTTTGATTCCATTTTCTATAGACGATTTCAAAATCATAACCCAATATCTTGGTTACCCCTTTTTGTTGTTCTCATGAAGATAGCGTTTGTTCCAAGAAGTATTTAAGGCTATCATGATCTGCTTTTACCTTGAAGTGCCTACCTATTAGGTAAGGACACCATTTCTTCAATGCATGTATTATTTCCATCATTTCCTTCTCATAAATGGGTTTGTGTAAGTCCTTTTGCTTGAGTGGCTGACTTTCAAAAGCTAGGGGCCTTCCTTCTTGCATTAGGACAACACGAATTCCATTTCCTGAGGCATCACATTCCACAATAAAGGTTTTTGTGAAGTCTGGAGTGGTCAAGATAGGAGCTCTGCACATCACCTCTTTAAGTTGTTCAAAAGATTTAGTTGCCCCTGGAGTCCATAAAAATGCATCCTTATTAGTTAGTGTCGTTAAAGGTGCTTCTATTCTTCCATAGTGTCAAACAAATTTGCAGTAGTAACCTGTCAAACCCAAAAATCCTTTAAGATTCTTCAATGTTTTTGGAATCGGCTAGTCCATCATGGACTTAATCTTGTTAGGGTCTACCTTGACACCTTCATGAGATACAATATGACCCAAATAATCTACCTCCTTCACTCCAAAGAAACATTTGGATGGTTTGGCATATAGTTGTTGTTCCTTTAGTAGTTGTAGCACCTTATCAACATGTTGCACATGATCCTCCCAAGACTTGCTATAGATTAGTATATCATCAAAAAATACTAACACAAATTTTTTAAGGAAGGGCTTGAAAATGGAATTCATCAACCCTTGGAATGTGGAAGGCGCATTTGTAAGGCCAAAAGGCATGACCAAAAATTCATAATGGCTTTCATGAGTTCGGGATGTTGTTTTTGGGATATCTTCTTCCTTCATTCTAATCTGATGATACCCTGAATGAAGATCCAACTTTGTGAAATATATTGCTCCATGTAGTTCATCTAACAATTCATCAATGACAAGAATGGGAAACTTATATTTAATAGCGATCTTGTTGAGCTCTCTATAATCTGGACACATACGCCATGAATAACATTACCACCGGTGCAGAGTAAGAACTTTGGATAGGTCTAATAATGCTAGCCTCTAACATTTCTTCAACCATGCGCTCAATTTCACTCTTTTGGGCATAAGGGTATTTGTATGGCCTGATGTTAGGAGGAACATTACCGGGAATTAGGTGAATATCATGATCATGATTTCAATTGGGTGGAAGACATTTGGGAATATCTTCAAATACTTTGGAATGCTTATCATTGATCCCTTGGAGATCTAGAGGAATATATGGTTTAGATGTTTGAACATATAGTGAGCATAGTTGTGCAATAACACCTTGATGCCCCTTTTTCAATAATTTTATCATGCCATTAGAGCTTATCACCTTACCAGGTTTCCCTGTGATACCTCTTAGCTCAATTTATTTTCCTTCCAATGAAAATTTCATGAAAAGTTCTTGAAAATTAAAAGCTAGTGTTCCTAATGATTGTAACCATTGGATTCCTAGTACAACATCAACACCACCCATGGGTATAGCAATCATTGGACTATTCATTACATATTCCCCCATAGTAAGATTGATCTTATTGCATTTTCCTGAGCAATTGATAGTTCCTCCATATGCAATCATTACTTCAAACTTCGATGCTGGATATACAAAGAAATTGAGATCTTTGGCTAATTTATAGTGAATGAAATTATGAGCACTACCAGAATCAATTAGGACTATTACCTTCTTCTTTTTTATATATCCTTCGATCTTGAGGGTTTGAGGAGTGCTAATTCCAACCAATGCATTACACGATATCGTGGGAGTGAACTCTTCAGACGAAATTGATTCTAGGTTTTCATATTGAGATGGTTCTTGTTCATGTTCTTGTTCTTCTTCCTCTTCACGATCTATGTAGAATAATTTCTTCTCACCACACTTATTTCCCTTACTGTACTTGCTATCACAATTAAAGCATAAACCTTTTTATTTTCTTTCCTCCAATTGTTGAGGTGTCAAGATTGTAGGTTAAGGTGTTTTAGAAGAAGGAGCATTATTCTCTATATAGATGTTAGGATTGGTCTTTCTAGTAGCCATAGCCATATTTTTACTTTCAACATTTATTTCCACCCTAAATGCATTCTCCAATGATTTGGGTTCCCAAAGGCGAACCTCATGTTGAATGTTATCTCTTAAACTTCCTATGAATACATCAATCAAGTGCTCATCTGGAATATATGTTACCTTTTGATCAGGGGATCAAATTTTGCTCAATTTTCAAAGTGCTCAAAATGCGACAAAAATAGTGTCATTGCGTCCGTCTCGTCTTCCTGATTCTGGCAGTATATTTACTTTCTCAAACGGAGTCCGTATGGAGAAGATATCGCGATCTGTTCGCCAAGGCAAACAGGAAAACTTTTTGGATGCTAACTGTACCTGTCCATACAGTCCGTACAGTGACGTGGCAGGTGGATGACATGGTGTGTTTTCATTGGTTGATGATTACCAAATCAGGGAATGACACGTGTCATTGGTGGTCAATGATGTGAGGACACGTGGCCCAATCAATTGGCGCCATGTGTCACTCGTTGATTGGTTGATATGTTTATGTAAAACTAATGGAGGCCGCGGGGTTCGACCCCCGGACCTCCCATAGCACAAACCTTTACAAGTCTCCGCTAACCATTATGCCGTCCATTGTTCCTTGTCATATTGTTCAACACAATTCTATTTGAATTTGAATATTGTGTTAAATGGAAAGGGGGGCGAGCCGGGGCATAGCCCCGACCCGTGGTTTCATTCCACACCATATAACCGGGTTATAACATATATGTGCGTGGATATATATATAACATAGTTTGTAATCGTATGTTTAAATGTGGCGCGGTTATAACATATGTGCACGGGTTTTGATATAGCCCACGGTTCTTTTATATATATTACATCTGACCTCGAGCTGGAGCACGGGAGTTGGTTGACATGGTTTTCAAATGGTTTAACCACCATTTGCCAACGCGCGAGGTCACATGGACATATGCCCAGGTGCCGAGGTGGTTAGGGGATGGCGCGCCCTTAACCGTCCTACGGTTTTCACCGTTGGCGCAGTTGTGCCCGGTGCTGGGTTTTTACTCTTAAAAGAGCATGTGAGCCAGGTTTGTTCAAAGAGGGTGTGAATTGTAGAACCAGAGACATCAAGCTTGGAGAAGGAGACTTCTAGGAAGCCTATCTGTTAAGGTCCTAACCCACACATAGGTAGATCAATGTATTCGGATGTAATAAAGGTCAATATTAATAAGACCTTTCAATAAAATAGAATAAGGCGGATGTAAGAAGACCTAATAGAAGCTTCCGCTTCTAGAAGGATCT
>ML812054.1:70145-101877 GCA_009831015.1 Picea engelmannii | reverse complement strand
TTTTTTTTAAATATAAATAATTATATTTAATAAATTCTTTAAAATTGAAAATTTTGGAAAAAATAAATTCAATTTGTTTTAATAAGCATAAAAATTGTATGTCATTGGTCCTTCCATTGCATCTGAATGTAGTTTATTTTTATCGCTTTCTAATTTTTTGAATTTATTAATATTGTAAATATTAACATAACTTTTTATTTACACCCTAGCATTCATCATGAGGTCTCTCTCTACAATTATGTTACCAAACAAATTCAAATTTGACTCTAGCAACCTTCGAATGTATTCAACCTACCAACCTTCAAATGTCTCTCTATGCGGAGAATTGCTCAACTCCCATCAATTAACTACAAATATACAACAATTATCAACTGAAATGAATGAATATAACCATAATATTATTTTAATAATGTGAATGAATAAATAACAAAGTCATGTGATTCAGTAATATTATTTTAATAATGTGAATGAATAAATAACAAAGTCATGTGATTCAGTATATCCTCTCATGTGATTATGATGGCTTTTTTTTTTTAATAAAGTGAATGATCTTCTTATGTATTTGTTGTTGCAGGTATAAGTATTACCCGATTTTTCTAATCATAACCCTATTTTTCTTTTAAATGAGGAAATTTCATTTTAAATAAAAAATAAATTAAAAAACACATATCACCTTATTTTCCATGTCACTTTTTTTCTTTTTTATATGTAAACATTAATATAATAATTATATTACAAAGTAGTAAGAAACATGGGTCCAAGAGCATAAGCAATAGTTAATATCTAGGTTTCATAATATAATATACCTCAACCTTATCCATGGAGAGACTAAGAAGTTGTATTAATGTGAATATAAAGTGTACTGGGTTAACAAATATAAATATAAATTTATTGTTTTAAAGTGATTTATTATTTTAAAGTTTAATTGTATGACTTGTATTTAAAAAATAAAATTAATGTAAGTATTTATTATTATTATCTTTATTATGATGATGATGGTTAACGTCAACCTTAAGAAAATATAGAGATTATTTGGAATTTTTTTAAATGTTATTTCGATGTTTGAAAAACATTAAGAGAAGTGTTCCAATATCACTAAAGTTTTGATGAATTAGAAGGTTAGGACGGTCGTTATTGTGACAAATATTTGGAAATTGGGATCTAATTTGGGTATACGCAACACATTCTAGGAGAAATTGTTTTTCATATTCAACCCTCTTGGTGTCACAAAGGTGACATATTATTTCTTGCCGTAGTGTTTTGGGGATTGTCCAATGCATGGTTTCACTATGCATCTCATGAGAATTAGTTCTTATTTTAGCAATATTGATTCTCTTATTTACGCTAGTCAAAATAGAGAGACACTTTTGATCTTCAAGGTTAGGGTTAACCACCTCCTTATAATATCTCAATTTTCTTGTATCTTCTAATTCTTTATCGCACCATAGATTCTCCTTAAGTTTAGCTCATACAATATTTTTAATATCATCGGTATTCTACATAATAACTTCTTCATTTATTCCTCAATGTTTTAGCCAAGACTTGGCATCATTATTCCATCCCCACTTGTGTCGTTGGTAATTTTGGCTAGAGTCTTAAGCAATTTTGGAGATCCTCTTGTTATCCATGTTGTTTATAATGTTCTTATACATTAAGTACCTAATCATAGTTGTGCTCTCAATGGAGGAAATGTTCGCTTCAATGAAGATGATAAGATAGGGTGTATTGCCCTTAATTTTGAGATTATAAGTTATAAAATTATTTTGGATCTACTCCTATATTTCTCCAAGATTATCGAGAGATACTAGATCCCTAAACTTCACATCCATATAATATAACATGACAGGTGACAACGTCTCCTCCATACTGGGTTATAGAGTGTATCTCGACAAAATAAAAGTAATAAATCATGTATGTTCAAACTCCAAATTAATTACATAATCTAATGTTTATCACGTTGGTTTCCCTCTTTGTAAGCATAGGCAGAGAATAGGCATATATTCTCCTTTCGACGTAAATCCATATTTTTATCAATTTATTTATTATAAAGAAATTGTATACATTTATTTTATTATAAAAGTAATAAATCATGTATGGTCAAATTTAAAATTAGCCACATAATTCAATGTTCATAGAGTTGGTCGACCTCATCGCGAACATAGAAAAATTATGGATTAATAAAATCATTGTGTGGTAGTTAATACAGTCCATATTTTTATTAATTTATTTTATTATAAAAGTAATAAATAATGTATGGTCAAATTCTAAATTAATCACATAATTTGGTGTTCATTAGGTTGGTCTCCCTCTTTGTAAGCATAGGGAGAGGATGGATTAATAAAGTTTAATACAATCTATATTTTCTTTTTTGGTTTTTGAATTTTTTGAATTTGAGTCTCAATTTACACTTGAGATATTGTCAATAATGACCATTACACTTATGACATTATCAATAATCACTAACATCTAAATTTCTCTGATTCTACTTTAACTTTTAAAAGTATGGAATATCCATTATTACTTCTCTTTTATTTTTAAATTATATTTAAGTAATACATTAATATAATTTTCAAGTGTTTCATAATTATTTTAACTTTATTTTTGAACTACATACAACTACTTCATTAAAAATATATTTTTAAGATAAAGATGTTAAAAAAAAAAAAAAACATGCAAAGAGTACTCAATGTATAGTATTTGATATGATAATGTATTATTGTACTGCCTCCCAGGCAGTATACATAGTGATGAGTTGGGGTTGACTATTCTATTAATTTGGTCTGACTTTGAAATTTTTGTAAAAATCTTAATGTATAACATAGGAAACTAAAATTTTTATTTTTTAATATGTAAAAAAATTGAATTTTCTTACCTTTCATTGGCTGATAACTTTATAGTGTTATTGCAGCCTTCACGTATTTCGAGATAAAAATTAACTCAATAACATTACAAACTGGGTAAATTAAATTTCTATTTTATATTTCTATTTAATACTCTGTCAGACTATTTAATAGTTTGTCAAAATGGCAGTAGGGTTGTGGAATTGAAATCGCCCAGCCAGCCAGCCAACGTACAGCCAGCCATCAACGGGAGATGACTTACAAATAAATGATGCTGGAAAAATGGCGCAGCGTGGACGGTGGAGCTGATACATAGGGGCAGATTCGAGGCCACGCGTACTGCGCAGGGTGGGGAGGCAGTACACGCAGCCACGCTGCCCTTGTTTATCTAAAACCTTTTTCGTGTCAAGAGAAAAGTGAATATAGGGAAATATGTGATTAATTAAGCACTTTGATCTAAATTATTTTCATTATATTAAATCTCATTACATATATCTATATAGATATGAACTACATACAACTACTTCATTAAAAATATATTTTTAAAAATATATTTTTAAGAGAAAGATGTAAGAAAAAAAAAGCATGCAAAGAATACTCAATGTATAGTATTTGATATGATAATGTATTATTTAGCTAAAACCTTTTTCAGTGTCAAGAGAAAAGTGAATATAGGGAAATATGTCATTAATTAAGCACTTTGATCTTAATTATTTTCATTATATTAAATCTCATTACATATATTTATATAGATATTTATCTCTAATAATGTTTTCTAATATATATATATATATATATATATATATATATATATATATATATATATATATATATATATATATTTCTTGTTATTTTATTAAGAATCAAAGATAAAAATACATGTCTAACATAGTAAAATATTATGCATCATGTCTCAAAATGTTTATCTCTCCCAACCTTATACCTTATAATCAAACTATACAAAAAAAAACAAAGATTGTGACCTTTTCCACCATGGAAACATATATTATATACAAGTGTCAAAAACTTCTCTTCTGAAAAATAGTGCATGCTAGTAGGTCACAAAACTTCATTAAAACACAGTAAACATAATAAGATTCTCTAAAAAAGATCTATATGGTCTTTAGAGACCACTTCACCATCTCTCAATTCTTCATAATAGCATATCCATGGAGAACTTGTAAGAGTGCTCTTTGACATCTCATCTTATTCAATGTTTAGTTCCCTATATATATGTGAAAACTCAATTTTGTCCAAGGCAGTGACACAATCCAAGATTCTTTGACCCCAATGTTAATGAACAATACTTATGATTTCCCCTTTTCCCATTATCCGATTAATGACCACCTGAGAATCTCCAAATACCTTAAGACAGTCCATACCCAACTTTAACGCTAAAGTCAACAAGCCCAACATCTCGGCTTTTGTATTCGTGCCCACACCTCCAACCATCCATCCTATGAAATAGCTGAAATGGTTCAGTTGTAAAAAAAAACATGCTCCACAAAATCCCCATTGGACCGCACCATTGAAAAATCCTTTGAAAAGAAAATTCATCATAGGTAGATTAGAAATAATCCGTTTATATTTCAACTTAGGCAATTTCTAATGTTCAAAGAAAGAGCATTTAACATTGTTAACCAAGATTTCCAAAGAATAAGTCTTGTTGTTAAAAAGTAGAGAGTTTCTATAACACCAAATCCCCCAACAGGTGAATCCTAGAAGAGTCCTCGAAGAATTATATCTATTGACCCAAATTTTTAAATTAAATTCCAAATATATCCCTCCCCAAACAACATATGTATTCAATAAACATCGCAACATATGCCAAATGTTTTTTTTGTAAAAGAGCAGTGAACAAACAGATGTTCAAAAAATTCTTCATCTAACTTACAAAGGCAACAAACTCTAAGACCTTGCCATCCTCTTTTCCTCAACGTATCCCAAGTCATGATATTTTTATTTAAACACAACCACATGAAGCACTTCAGCTTTACAGTAAGATTCCAATTCCAAATCTTCTCCAACCACCAGGGAGCTGGAACAACATTTATAACATTAAAAATAATATAGTATAAAGCATTTGTTGAGACATAACCTGATGTATGCCCTATCCATACTATATTATCAACTGCAGAGCCCAAACAAATTATTTCCCTGCGCAGACCATCAATATAAGCATCCCAGCAAATGCTCCATAAACCACTTAATCCCAAAGTTCATGCTGAAAGTCAGACTACATATCCTCCAAATACAGATCGACTTCCCAAGCATTGATCCAGGGTGTGAATGCCTAAGGAGTTCAAATAACACACCATCAAATTAGGTAGTAATTAGCTATCTTCCCCTCCAATTAAAGGATCGATCCCAACATGAACCAACCTTCCATTGCCGATCTTCGATGCAACCAACTTCCCTATCCAATGAAACTTTTTGACATAACCGTGCCAAAGAATGGAACCACCAATAGGATTGTTAGCATAATTTATGATCCAATCCACCAAGGATTTCCTTCAAAAGTATTTTGCCCTTAAATTTTCTCCCCACGAGACATTACCACTCAGACCAATCCATATTATCTTCAAAACAATGTAGAAATATTAAACCATTTAAGATTTTTTATGCCCTAGCCACCCAAAACTTTTGTCTTTCATATCGATTCCCAAGAAGTCAGGTGTATTTTACTTTTTTTATTTACAGCACCCGACCACAAGAACTGGAAAATATTACTTCAAATAGTCTTAATGATGGATGAGGGGACCACAACCAAAGAGAACCAATACATAGGAATGATGGACAATAAAGAACTGACAAGGGTAATTCTGCCACCCAAAGATAACCATCTAGTAACACCACACATTTATCATGTGCTCAAATTTTTTAATAATCCAATACCAATCCTTGACCAAATACTTATTTGGTTTTAACAAGAAGCCAGAGTATTTCATACCTGATTCAAAGTCTTCATCAATAAAAGGCAAAAAACTCTGAATTTGATTTAAAATCTCTTGGCTAATATCATGACAAATAAAAGCGAATTTTGTGGGACTCGCTTCAATACTAGTCGCTTCACAAAACAACTTAAATATAGCTGAGAATCCATGCCATTCACTAACACTTCCATTGCCAAAAATCAGGATATCGTCTTCAAACAACAAGTGAGTAATGAAATTCCCAGAACTAAGTTTAATGTCATGTAACTTAACATATATTTTTGCATTCTTAATCATGATACTCAACCCTTCAATAACCAGGAGAAAAAGAAGGGGTGACAAGGGGAAACCTTGTCGAATGCTTTTTCTTAATTTGGAAAATTTTGTAGGATTCCCATTGATAAGTACAGAGAAACATGCAGAAGAAATATTTCCCATAATCCAGTTTGTAACATTTAATGGGAGACCGATTTGTAGGAGAACCAATCTAAGGAAATTCCAATTTACCCGATCATACGCTTTCACAAGATCCATTTTAAGAATCAAAGCCTTTAGCGTTTTTGTTTTGATTGAATGCAAACCCTCCTGTGCCATTCCTATAACTTCCTTATGTCTTGATTCTCGAGAAACCCAAATTGTTCTTTGCTCATAAAACGAGACAGAAAAGGTGTTATTATGTTCTCAATGATCTTAGAGTTTAGTTTATAAATGAGGTTACAAAGGGAAATTGGTCTAAAATCCATGAAATACTTGGGTCTACCAGATTTCAAAATAAGAGAAATAAATGTGGAATTTATTTCTCCCAATGTATTCCCAAATTTCCTAATCTCCTCAACCATATCGACCAAGTCCTTGCCCAAAATGTCAAAAAAACTCAGAAAAAACTCCACAGGCCAATCGTCTGGACCAGGACTCTTATATTTTACAAAACTTTTTAAAGCAGATTCCACCTCTTCCAAAAAAACTTCCTTCCCATTAAACCACCTTCCTTATCTGTAAAAAAACCTTGGGTATTATTGAACCACACACAATTGAGAAATAATGTTATCATTCCTAGGATCCCTAAATAGCTCAGAAAAATATTTGATAGCTTCATTGTGCAAATCCTTTAAAGAAATCACCCAAAATTAACCATCAATCAAAATGTCCCATATAGCATTCTATTTTATTTTGTAATTTGCATAAACATGAAATAATTTTGTATTGTTATCCCCATGTTTTATCCAGATAGCTCGGCTTTTTAATCGCCAAGTGTCTTCCTCAATTTTCAGTATCTCAGCTTTTCTTCTCCTTAAAGAATTTAATTTCTCTAAATCCCTATTAGAGAAAACACCATCGAAGTTCCCAACCAAAATGTCTTCAATTCTATTCTAAATTTCAATGAATTCCATTTGTAAGCCCTTCTTTTTTT
Organism: Picea engelmannii; assembly: GCA_009831015.1. NCBI lineage: Eukaryota > Viridiplantae > Streptophyta > Pinopsida > Pinales > Pinaceae > Picea > Picea engelmannii. Next base: position 94,693 of record ML812054.1, on the reverse strand, counting down.
CCTTTTCCCATGAGATAACTCGTTTCTTTAGAGAAGAAAGTTTTCTAACTGATTTTCTCATTGTCGATTCCTCCATATCCAAATCCACCTCTTCCCAATGCGAACGAACAAGTTCAAGGAAATTACAGTCGTCCAACCAAACCTCATTAAACTTAAAAGGATACCTATGCATTACAGATTCCACTTAAAATTGAAGACAAATTGGACAATGATCAGAAATGTTCAAGTTCACAACCCAGGATCTAACCCTATCCATCTTACCCATAAGATCTTCTGCGACAGGGAATCTATCCAACCTTTTGTCAATCCCCCTTGAATCACTCCTCCCATTTCTCCATGTAGGAGCAAGTTTTATAGGAAGCATATCAATTAGTCTGTAATAAACCATCACCTGACCAAAGTATCTAGCCATAGCATTTGGTCTAGACCGTCTTCCCCAGATCTCACTAAAGGCCACCGTAAAGTTTAGATCACCATAAAAGAGGAGACGAGGATCAAAAAGAATACCACTTTGTTGTTTCATGTCCCAATAGACCTGCCTCCCAGAAAAAGGGGCATAGCAGTTGATTACCCTCATTACATCCTTCAATCACATGATCCTCCCTTCAAGAAGCAACCCTGCACAACACGGTAAAGCCTTGAAATCAACAAAAAGTGGATTCCATACAACACATAGACCTCCAGAAAATCCCTGACCCCAATGGCATAAACTTCTCATCCAAGAAAAACCTTCAGAAAAACTTCACAAGCCTTACTAGCCTCACTCATTGTCTCTTGTATTAACACCACATCCAGACGCAGCTTCTTAAATAATCTCTTAAGCGCTAATAGTTTGGGAGCACCCCCAACTCCCCTAACATTGAAAGAAACCATTATCATTTGATCAACTCTCTAGAGGGCATATTAGCTCTAAGGGCCCTTAAATCTGAATTTGTGGGAAGGGGGGATGGGGGTGCATTCCTCAATCTATCAGATATAGGATTATGTCTAGGATCTTGAATCAATTTCTCAGCATCCATAAATTCTTCCTTGTCTTTAATCCTTCCTTTTTTCTTTTTCCTAATCATCACATTTTGGCACGGAATAGAATTTATAGGTTCAATCCCTACTTTGGATGATTGTTTGTCAGAAAAAACCTTGAGCGACTAGACATCTGCCACATATTTCAAATATGAAGAAAGGGATTGACCAGGAAGACTGTCAAGTAAGACATCATTGGAGTGGTTTAAATTCTAATTAAAAAAAGTCCGACAGATATCTCTTTGGTCCAAATCTAAGTTTAAAGAAGAGATATTGGACACCAAGGAAGAATCAGTCGGGATGTCAGAGCCCAAAACTCCCGAGGAAGGAAAAGGGGAAGCATGGTTCCCAATCAAACCATATCCCTTGGGAATAGGGTCATAAGAAGTAAGAGACAATTGGAGATCTTGGTCCCCTAAAGAACCCATATCAGGCATCCTACCATTAATCTTATAAAAGTCCTCAACATTCTCTATAAATTCCAACTCCAACTGATTTAGTTGACTACTAACACCAGGATAGAGAGAAATAGACTTACCATGAAGGACATCCTTTTCTTCAGTCTTCCCAGCTATATCTGGCATACCGGTCTTCAAATCCCATGATTCCTCCAAGCCCACTCGTTCCGACAAATCACAAATAGGAGATACGTCGTACTATGACCTAACAGACTGGTCTTGGCTCGAATCCAGACATTTATCCTTCAAACTCTTCACAGAATCAGCTTTAACCAAAGGCCCACCAGTGCAAGAATACCTAAGGTGACCTGTCATCCAACAAAAATGACATCTAAAAGGAATGTCGAGATAATCCAACTTTTGAACAAAGGAAAAATTTCCCCAACAAATATCAACCTTTTCCGGCAATCCTCCGAAGACTTGGAATTCCACAAGGACCCTTGCCATCTTTCAATCCATAGAGAATAGGGAATCCTCATTCACTGAAACAATTTTTCCAACCATATTAGCAAGCTCAACCAGAAAATATTTAGATCAGATATGTAAAGGAAGACTAGGGAGCAGTATCCACAAGTGTCTCTTGAGAATGGGCTCACTAAATGGATTGAAAGCAACATTCCATCTGTGAAGAACCAGAGTTTATTTTCCAAGCACCCATGATCTGTCTAAAACCCTCTGCAAATCTAAGTCCTTCATAAACTGGAAGCATACCCAACCCTTTATTAGGGTTAAATACATGGGACAATAACCCATAAAAGGTTTCCACTCTTTATTTATCCATTTGATGACTTCTCCCTTGATAGGAGAGATGTATTCAAATCTACCCACAAGGGCACTATTAGACAGATCTTCAACCCTATCCAACCCAACTTGTTCCCCTTGAACCATCGAATATATCTCAACACACACTTTAAACGCCTTTGAAACCCGATTCTTCTTGGTCTTAGCTCCAACCAGTATCTTCCTACCGATCTCCTCTAAGCCTGCACTCTGATTTGCTCCCTGACCTAAGGACCTCCCCACACTACCAGAAAATGGATGCACAAACCCTTTCAGTCGCAGTAGGGAAAAGGAAGGGTTTGGAGAAGGGTTTACTTGCTCCAACAAAACCTCGAATTGAATTAGGAAAGGTGTCTAAGCAGTCACACCACCCGATATCACAACAGATCCTGCCATCTTGGCCCCATGCGTGGCCTAGAAACGCGACAGATCTTCAACCTAAACTATAGTACCCTCTCCACACATCACATCTTCAATATTTTCAGCATACACCTTGCCAAGTCTTCGGTCTTTCCAGCAGACACCCCTCCATCCATTGCCCTCCCTCCAATTGGATTCCAATTTTTTTTTTACTTTCAAGTACTCTATCTCTCTCTCATATTGAAATATTTTATTTATGGCAAACATTGAAATATTTTTTGTTATAAATAGTTTTTAAAATGCTACATGTCTACTCTGTCTATCTATATAGACACACACATATGGACATATTAATATTATTAATGTGATTGTTTTTAATAATTAGTTGATGCATAAATATATTTTGAAAAATATTTTACTAAACAAATTTAATACACAATTAATTAATAAATATTAATATAAACAAAATATACAAAATTTGTTATAAATAAATTTATTTTAATATTGTTTTTGATAATATATTATTTTGCTATAGAATTTATATAATTATTATATAAAATATAAAATATAATAAAGATTAATAAATAATAATAGAGTATTATAATTGTAAATAAATTAATATTTAAATTATATAAGAATAAGATTTTATATCTCTGCGGTTTTGAAGGATATATTTTATTTCTAACATTATATCTGTGTGGTTTTGAACGGGAGATATTTTATTTTTAACATCATATCTATGCGGTTTTGAACGGAAATAATACTTCTCTGCAGTTTTCAGAATGCTCTCTGCAATTTTGAATAATTTTTAGTTCCACTTGGGCATGTGTTCGTAAATTATTTTTGGCTTCTTCAATGGTTGAGCACATGGACACGTGAAATGGAGCCGCGTTTGAAGAGACTATTGGTATGGTGTTGGTTTAAGAGGATGATGAGCTCCATGAGCACGTCATTTACTATCTTAGTCGAAACTTAGTCGGCCATGAACTCAAATATTCTCATGTTGAAAAGCTAGCTTTGGTTGTCGTTCACGCAGTCCAACGATTACAACATTATATATTGCTTTGAAAAACTATTGTGGTTGTCGATGTCAATCCATTTCAATACATCCTTACCAGGCGTATCATAGGCAGGATGTACAATAAATGGATTGTCATTCTACAAGAGTTCGATCTCGATTTTGCTTCTGCAAAATCCAAAAAATCACTAGTTTTTGCAGAGTTAATATCTGACTTCCCTCGATTAGATGAGGATGTTATTGATGTTGATTCATTTGTAGATGAACACATTTTTCTTGTCTCATCTTCAGATCCTTGGTATGGAAATATTGTTCTCTATCTTCAAACTTCAAATTTCCCTCAGCGTCTCTTGCGAGATGACCGACAGCGTATACGATACCAAGCTAGGAACTATCTTATCGTCAGCGACACTTTGTATCATCAAAGAGAAGACAATATCTTGCGTCATTGTTTAACTCACGAAGAAGACGAGTATGTTCTAAACAACTGCCACAGTGGGGCTCGTGGTGGTCATATATTTGGGCTTGCGACGACCCAAAAAAATTTGTGAGCCGGTTATTTTTGGCCATCTATCTTTAAATATTGTGTTGAAGCAGTTAAGATGTGTCACCCATGCCAGGTGTTCACTCAGAAAATGTGCTTGCATCCAGCCCCTCTCCATCCAGTCATTATCGTTGGTCCCTTCAGCAAGTGGGGGGTGGACTTTATGGATTTCAACCTAACTTCGGCTAGGGGGAAACATCACATTATCGTGGTCATTGACTACTTTACTAAGTGGGCCGAGGAAATGCCTACAGTTAAATATGATGGGAAGACTATTTCCTTCTTCGTATTCAATCAAATTATAGCTAGGTTTGGAATCTCGAGTGAGATTTTCACTAATCATGGCAGTCATTTTCAGAATGAAATGATGGAAGAACTTGCATCTAACTGAGGTTTAAGCATGATCATTCTTCCCCTTATTACCCCCAGGAAAATGGACAAGTAGAGGTCGTGAACAAGTCTCTCAAGACCATTTTGGAGAAAATTGTCAGCCAGAGAAAATCTAATTGGCATATCATGCTTTATCCAACACTTTGGGCATACCGAACCCCGGTCAAGACTTCCACCAGTTTTTCTCCTTTCTAGTTAGTACACGGTTTGGAGTCGATCTTACCTATTGAATGTGAATTTCTTATCTTAGATTGGCAGTTGCGCTCCTACCTGACACTTCTGATCTCGAACGACGCCTTGTGCACCTAGAGAGTCTAGATGAGCAGCGTTGAGATGCCTCTACGGCTATCGAAGCGAATAAAATATGTGTTAAGGTCCAATACGATAAGTATGTCTATCCTCGGTTGTACATTGAGGGTGACTTGGTACTTATATATGATCAATCCAAAGAACCACTGGGGGCAGGCAAGTTCAAACCCATGTGACACGGTCCTTATATCGTGCAACATGTCTTAGAAAAAGGAGCCTATGAATTAGAAGATTATGAAGGGAACATGTTGGTTGAGCCAATGAATGGGATCTATTTGAAAATATATTAGGCTTGAGCCCCAAGCTTGAGCATAACTCTTTGTATACTAATGTAATTTAGTGTATATATATTTTCCTTTTATTTTTATCTTCATCTTGCTTATCGAGTTTTCCCTTGGTTGGCAGATGTTAATGGAGTCTTCGGTCTACTTAGGATTCGCAGACGGGGCCAGTCATCATACACGGAACTTGGCTTCCGTCGCTTGGGTTGTTTACTCACCCGAGGGTCTACTGGTGTCTTCAGGTGGCGTATGCCTAGGGCCATCCACGAATAATGTGGTCTAATATAGCGCCATTATAGAACTTTTGTGTGATGCCATTTCACATGGTATTCCCTCTTTAGAGGTTCTCCTGGACTCCCAGTTAGTAGTATGTCAGTTGAATGGAAGTTACCGTGTGTGTGACCCTACTCTACTCCGACGATTCCTACAGGTACGACTTTTGGAATGACAGTTTGATTTTATTACTTATCATCACATACCTAGGAGTTCTAATTATGTATCTGATGCATATGCTACTTTTGTTTTAGATTGGCATTTGTCACATAACTAAAGCTAAGAAAACATTTTCATCAATGTACACATTGTAACATAAGTGAAGCCAAAGAACCATGTTTTTATATATATTTCAAAAAATATGATGTTTAGAGTAAAAAATTGGGGTTAACACCCTCAATATACATATACAGTCGATCATAGATTAGTCATGACATATACACATGTGGCGTCGGATGTGTGTCATGATAGCAAACTAGAGTGTTTGTGAGATGTTGAAAGAGTCGTACCCAAGCATGGGACACACCTACCACCTGATGTTTCATAGCCGTCGGCAGATCCTCCACCTGAACCATAGGAATCCTCGATGTCAAACGAGACAGGTTGCCCTGCACGTTTTGAAGGACTCTCTCTGCGTCCCCTCTCGCTGCCTCTTCTCCCTGGTGCCTCCGATAATGTCGTGGAAGCTTGTCTGGTCATCATGGACCTACTTCTGCATCACATACATGTTTAATTAGTACTTACCATCATCCAAAAACATTTTTTTTTCCTATACAAAAATAATAAAAAAATGAAATATTTAAAAAACTTTGACATACCTATGTCTCTGTAGGTAAACCGTGGTGGTAATGGCATGTCAGGATCTCCTCTGAAGTCAATCCCTGTGTAAGGGTATTCATCTAGATCTATCACCTATCGTATCCACTAGAAGAAGAAGTCATCGTTGTAGGGTGTTGGAAACCTACCTCTCCCTTGCCGCCTCATCACCTCGATCCACCGTGCCATGGTTGGGTCGCGAGGTCCACGTGGAATAATATCAACTCTAGGTCCCAAGCCTGGAACCCGCTTGAAGAAAAAGATACAAAGGATAGAAGTGAACCCGAAGTTCCTTTTACTACCTTGTTTGCATTATGTCAGCTGGCTCTTCATGTTGTCCAGCAGTGAGGTGCACCAGTTATACACCGTGGGTCTCAAGCAATCCACTGAGTATAACATAAGTGGCTTCGGTGCCTGGTGCAAAGAGGTCGATATTGTGATCTGTGTCAAAATGAGCACAACAATCTTGAGACTCAGATTGTTTATCTCTCTAATGGGGAGTTGGCTCCCGACCTTCTCGGTCCCTACAATGCAATGAGCAACTATGTATTCCTTGATTTTCATGCCACTCCCAGCTCCCCGATCTTTGATGTTGACCACCTCACCCCAACGTGACAATCTCGTCAAGAATTAAATGTCCTCGACTTCAATCCTTAATGGTTTTCCATCAAGGTTGAAGCTCTCACTATCTGGATCCCAGTAATCCATGAGAAACTGTAGCAATCTCACTTGGGCCCTCATACCATTGAGAGCCCAAAACTTGTATAGCCCACATCTTTTTAAGGCCATTCGGACCCTTGGATCTCTCTCCACTACAACATCTACCTCCTCGTGTTCTCTTTCTCTCCACTCTAGCACCATCCTGCAAGAGTCAAACCCTCTTTTGTGTTAGCAACCTATAAAAAACATTTTCCATGGACATATACATGAGTTGTAGTGTACACAGTCACGTATAGGGTTGCTTATATGCTAGTTTTTTTTCAAACAGTCATGTATAAGCATGCATATACGTGACATGATAAACTCCTGCCCATGTACACCTAAGTTTTCAAATTGCACCCTAAATAAATTTAAAAATGGAACATAATTACATAATTTAATCCACTGAAAAGAAAGAGAAGAGAAAGATGAGTTACCTGGTCCAGACGGTCGTCAATTCCGTCACTCGTAGCTCCCGCAATCACCATTTGAAGTTTGGAGGTAATTTGGTCCAAAATCCACTATTTGGGTACAAAATACAAATGGTATAGTAAAATTGGTTTTCTTTACTATTTATAGCAAATTTTTACCCACTTTGCATAGCTTTGTCCAATATTTTGGCCTAATGGACTAATACGACAATGGATGGAGTTGGTTTTTGTAGTTTATCCAAGGATTCTTGCGGTTTTCAGGGCCATGTCGCTTGTTTGTAACTTTGGACAGATATTTTCATTATCCGGCATATAGGATAGGTATCCAATCTACCATGCACACTTGCATCGTCCTGTGATTGTCGCTCATATGCCTTAGGTACGAACCCATTTTATAGCGACACGAAACCTTCTATCTACAACTAGAAGTGTCGTTATCAAATGGTAGAGACTTACCAAACATGGGTACCCTAGTTAGATCCTCTGCTTCATTTGGTGCCCATGTAGAGATTTTTGTCCGTAGGACCGAGAGTCCCTTATAGCTAATACATGACTTTATGTTGAACCTCATGTCTTACCCATAAACATGTTGACCTATACCTAGAGGACTCCCAAGCGAGTTTGATTTAAGCTCTTTTCCAACCCATTTCAAAAAGCGAAAAGATTGTCGAGTGAACTTGTCTCTTTCACACTCGTAAATTGGATTTGAAAGGACGTCTATTTGGTGCAAGTTTATCCCTTTTTCAAACCAAGTAGACCGAGATTACGAAAAAGGAAATTTTTTAGCGTTAAGTTGTAATTGCATTTCATGCCCTTGCTTGCAGTATTGATCCTATTGCCGGTTCTCGCTTTTGCATTATAATCCTTTCACCTTAGCAGTTTGCATCATCATCCAAGCAGAGCCTTGTTTATATCCTTTGCATCTTGACACCTTATACACAGGAGGAAACATCCCCCTGAGTGTCTATCTCCTTGAATTGAGCATAGGTATGTTCCACTGTTGGAACTAGTTTTGTTTACTTGTGACACTCCTTTCCTCCTTTGTATCATAGCATTCATTTGACAATGAAAAAACAAAAAAAGACGGGCGGGAAGGGAATATTATCTTATATTGGCATAAATAGTGTCACCTTTGAACAAAGCACAAAATTTTTGAGTCCACTTGTCATCAAAATTTTGGGTTTAGCATGACCTTAGGAAGCTGAGATCGTTACATAGAGTTTACTCCCCTGGCTGGTTACTCTTCCAGTCCCTATGGAGAGTTTGATCGATGCCTCCTGCATCTCAAAGTTTCATCATTGAGTCTATGCTGCTAGAGTCGTCCATATGTCTCATACTCTTGTTCAAAGGATGTCTATCAACTTGTGTTAGCCATTCCTTAGAACTCTTGACTTTGCATGTCGGACATACCCTCGGTGTCTCTCAGAATCACATGAAGTTGTAGTCCTATTGCGCACCCTGGTCCTACTTTCCTCATTGGTAGGTAACCTTGAACCAAATAGTCGACATTTCATCATTGGTCGTTGACTGGGTGGTTTCCCCTTTGTTTGACGGTAAGACATCTATTCACACATTGGTATTCATGTAGTTTCTTGGATGCCATTAGCCTTATTGGTGGTTTCCTCACCTTTTTCATCACTTTTCCTTATTGGCTTCTATTCAGAGGAACTTTTTCGTGTATCGCTTGCATCTAGTACATGCGAAAGATGCACATGGTCGTTGGTTCGTGAGCATGTTCTTCGTCCGATTTCTTCCAAATCATCAAGCTCTTGCTTTGTACCTCATGTTGAATGATGAGAGATGCCTTAATGCTCTCCTTTCAACAGGTCTCCTTCCATCGAATTCATCTCATATATTCTGGAGATGATACCTAGAGTCCCATGAGTACCTAGAGGCTTTCAATAATTAGTGGGAGGTTCTCTCGCCATCGACAGTTGGGAATACATCAATGTATCCTGATCGATGGATGCTTCAAGTGTTTGACCCCGACACCTCTATTCACACTTGTAAGAATGTACTTGGTGCCTTGATACCTACTTTCATTATCAGTAGGTTGTCTCACGTTTTTTAATGGTATACCTTAATGACCGATAATCAAACAAATTCTCATTATGTTCGACCTCAACTTCTTTATTCACACGATGTAGACTTGCACCTTTGGCGGATTATGTATAAGACTTGAAGACATCAGTTTATAGTCGCATATTTCTGAGTTGTTGATACCTTTCATTGGACCAGTACCTATGTGACTTCAGTGATCATGGGAGATCAGATTGTACTCCATTGTATATAGATATCTTTAGATTGATTTTGAGACTGGTTTGACTGGGCCTTCTTCGTGACTATCATAGCCTTTGGCATCTAGCCACCTTTTTATTGACTATGACAGCCTTTGGCATCTAGCCATGTGTGCAAAGTCAGTATAGATTGTAATGAGCAACTAGTTCTTCCAGTTCAGTCCCCATTACTCCACTTATTACTCCACTTCTGGGTCTTATAATGTATTTCGGCCATCGCAGATACTCCTCTGACCTCACACATTAGGGGGCATTTGTTATAACAAGATTTGCCTCACCCTATGCAAACTTGCATAGAAGGCCTTTTTCCATTTCCCTATGCAGACTTGAAGTCCCTTCTTTCAAATCCCAGAGCTAAAAAACATTATTTTTCCACATATACGTGCCCTACCTATAGTACATCATGTGTATTCGCAGGTTGCACCACTACAGCCCGCGTACATCGGGATTTGTGCCCAAAATTAAAAAATGGTGTCGAGTTTCCATGTCACATCATGAGATCCATGATCCTTGACCTTCCATATACTGGAAATGTTCTGACTTGACCCTTCAGTTCCACTTGAAGGCTACAAATGGGCCAAATCCAAGCTATGGAAAAGAGGAGAAGAATTCAACTTTGAGAGCAAAGTTACTCTAGAGAAATTATTCACTTCATATTGAGTTTGCATCCCTTTGTCCTTTTAATTCTGAACACATTATTCAACCCCCAAACTCTTCCCTACATGATTGAGAACCCCATTGTCTCTCTTATATGAGCTTGCCTTTGGTGGAGGATTGAAGTAGTGGAGGCCCAACTGGAAGGGACTTAGTTTCTTGGTTATGAACCATGCTGGCATGGAAGTTTGTAATTCATTCACTTATGTTGATTACATTCTAATAGAAATACTCTTTTCTTGTCCAATTAATTTCTTGCAAATATTTGAATTGTTATTCCATGGTCGTATTTGTTATGAATGTTGATGGATTATGCTATTGAATGTGCAAACATTTTTATAGTATCACCATATGCTTGTGTTTCTTGTTTGTTGAGGACAAGTTGCAGGTGTATTGCTTTGAGTCAAGTTCTCAACAATGGACTTCATCGAACGTATGGACGAGGTAGGCCTTTTATCTTGTCTTGCTAGGATATTTGTTTATATAGCATACCTGAGATTAGAGTTGATTTCTGCAGTCATTTCCATCTGTTGTGGTTTTCCCCTAGCCATAGAGATATTTTCCTTGTAGCAAAGACCAACCCTTGGTATGATAAATAATGTAAAAGTGCTAAGAAATCCATTAGGGATGCTTCTAATGAGTCATTTAAACTCGATAAGATCAATACGTACAAATCCCTAATTAAAAGGTAAAAAAGGTATTATATCAATGAAAGGCAAGAGCAACTTTCACAACTATATTAGTTGGATCCTAAGAAGTTCTGGAGCCAAATTCTAAACCGCAATACTAAAAAAAATAATAGAATTCCCTTAAGGGACTGGAATTCCTACCTTAAAATTCTTTACGAGTTCCTTAATGCCATGGAGACCATTCCTATTGTCCCTACAAAGGAAGAAGTTTTTTCTTTAGATGGCATAGAGTTCGAGGTTAAGTGGCTTGCAAATGGGAAAGCTAAGGACATTAAAGGCTACCAAGATGAAACTTTTAAAATTGAAGGGCCTATCCTTATCCCTCACATACACAAGCTCTTCAATTTAGCAGTCAAGCAGGGCTTCCCTAAACCCTGGACACAAAGCCTTATTGTTCCCATTTTTAAAAATGGGGATAGAAACATTCCCTCTAATTATAGGACCATTATGATTAGCCCAATTTTAGCCAAACTTTATGGAATTATTTTGGAAAAGAAGATTATCCTTTGGCTAGAAAGTCACGGTAAAAGAGCTAAAGGCCAAGTTGGGTTTAGAAGATATCATTCAATTGTGGACCATCTTGTTACCTTTAGTATCATTGTAGAGGAGTTCTCCAATACTAAAACCAATCTTTTTTGTTGTTTTGTTAACTTTAGAAAATCTTTTGACATGGTTCCTAGGAAAAACCTTTGGAATAGGTTGGAAGAGATAAAAGTTCCTCTCGAGTTGAGGGTTGTTGCAATAAGGATGTATGAGAATGTTATTTCTAAGTTTAAAAACACTAAGGGCTGGTCAAAAGAGATTAACTGCAATATTGGACTCAAACAAGGTTGTCACTTGTCCCCTACCCTTTTTGGAATATACATTGACAAGTTAGAAGATTGCTTGGAAAAAGTAGGTTTTGTTAGCCATACTCTCACTGGTATAGTCATCAATCTTCTTCTTTATGTCAATGATATCGTTCTTATGGCAAGGAGTCCCCATGATCTTGAAAACCAACTAAGAATCCTCAAATATTTTTGCTCCAATATGGGTATCATTGTTAATACTGATAAGACTAAGGTCATGATTATTAAATCCAATAAGATCACTTACGATACCTTCGTATATGACAAGAACAACTTGAAGGAAGTGACTTCATACAAATATCTTGGAATTGATATTCACCACAAGCTCAACTGGAATTATAGCATTGAGAAAAGGATTATTGGGGGATGGAAAGCTTATTAGGGGATTGAAAACAATTGTAAATCAATTGATCTTTGGAGTTGGGATCAGAAGAAACTTCTCTTTGAGACTCTTGTTACACCTGTTATTCTTTATGGATGTGAAGTATGGGGCTATAGTATCTCTCGTGAATCCTGGATAAAGATAGAGCAAATACAAAAGAATTTTGTAACCTATAATCTCAAAATTAAAGGAAATATGCCCTATCTCATCCTCCTCTTAGAAACAAGCCTCTCCCCCATTAAGAGCATGGCTATGACTAGATACCTAATGCATAAGAACAAGTTAAACAACATGGAATACAAGAGGCTTCCTAAAATTGCTTCAAAATTGAGTTGTAACCACCATCGACTCAAGCGAGGATGGCATAAAGATGCTCGGTCATGGCTAAACTATTGGGGAATCATGGAAGACACCATTTTGCAGAATAAAGATGCTATTAAAAAACTCGTCAAATCAAAATTTAAAGAGAAAATGTGGTGTCATAAAGAGTTAGAGGAAAAAATAAAATTAAGGTATTATAAGGATGTAATCAACCCTAATCTAGAAGATCAAAATTATCTATATGTTTTGCCAAGCGTAAAGAAAAAAAAAAGCATTGCTAAGATAAGAACAAATTATCACGAGCTCCATAGTGAAACTGGGCGTTGGTCAATTCCTAAAACACCATGGGATGAAAGAGTGTGTCACCTTTGTGACACTAAGAAGGTTGAAGATGAAAATCACTTTCTCTTAGATTGTCGAGCCTATACCCAGATTGGATCTCATTTTCAAAATATTTGTCACACTACCAACCTTGCTAACCTCTTAACTCAACAAAACTATGGTGATCTTGGAAAGCTTCTCTTAATGTATTTCGAGAACAGAAACAAAATTCTAAAAAATCGCAAGTAATCACTTACCCTCTTAAGGTCTGATAGACCAATTCGGTCTTAGTGGACGTTAATCATCATCATCATTATATAATATTTTTGAAATTTATTTATTAGTCATCTATATTATATATTAAATAAGTAATAAATAAGGAAAGTTAATACAAAATTTTATTAAATTTATTAACAAATAAATTTATATTAATATTATTTATAATATTTAATTATAAAATTTATATAATTATTATATAATATGAAATATAAATTATAATAAAGATTATAAAATAGCAATAATAAAATATTAGAAACTCAAATAGTAATATTATATTAGATATTTAATAAATTATAGAAAATTCATATTCTATATTATTTAGATTATTATATTATTATATAGTATTTATGAAATTTATATAGGGGAGGTTTACAAAATTTGCATTTACTTCTTGGGGATTCATAGATATAAATTATTTTTAACATAATTGGCATCGTTACATGCTTTACATGAAATGCCACCATTATATGAACCACCAAATATTTACTACAAGTAATTTTGGTTTTTACCGTAGAATTTGTTTTGTTTCTTTTAGTTGTTGTCATAATTCCAACAATCTTCACGTTGACAACAATTTACTTGATACTTTGTCCAAGCCCATTCATTACCTTTTTTGCAAGCAAAGAAAAGCGAAACACCACTATGGCTTCTCTGACAATACTTGTTTTGTAAACGTATCTGCATAATTTTATTGAGTATGGACTTTCTTAAGAGTTGTTCCACCTCCATCAATAACATGTCTTACAAAATGGTATTTAATCACAAGATGCTTAGTCTTACTGTAACACCCTAGTTTCCCCCAGCTTGTAATTAATCATAAAATAGGATTACCATGCTAAGGCATGTGGTTTATGTAAATGTATTATTGTTAAATTTCCCATAACTGACTGTTGGGGGGTGAAGCCTCAAAGTACGAGCCATGATATCTCTAGAGGAAAGAATCAGTTAATGAAGGAAAGGATTGGTGGTTGAATAATCAGCCACCCCCGTGACTGGAAACATGGGATGTCAACCCGAAGTACCACAAAGACCTACAGACCCAAGCTTCCTTCTGACAGAAGGAACATGATAGGCCGGAAACCTTCCTAAAGAAGGAAGGTAAGACACATACAGAGAGACGGTAAGGAAGAAAAAAAAAGGAAAAAAAAAAAAAAAACAACAAGAGAAGAGACATCGGACGAGAGCGCAAGCTCGGAAGGAGATGTGTGAACCAAAAGGAAGTGAAAACAACACAACCTGAAGGACCCGAATGCAATATTGATGTTGAGAAAGCATCTAATAAACCTCACGGGGATACTGTGACAGAGAGAAGGTCTCTGAGAGACGACATAGTTCCCTAGTGATATCATGGCTTGGCACGGGGGTGGCTAGAGTGATAAGGATGAATGCCTCTGAGCCTATGGTTGGGTGGAAAGGCATACACCCACAGTCAGTTAGTTGGCTGCAACTTGTAATAGATAAGTATCCTCCTACCTTGTGTAATTGAGATGTAATTGTGAAATAAAATTTGATATATTGTGAATGTTTTCAGGGATGTGCATGTCTGCTTAATGGTTATATTGTATCCCTTTTATTTCTACTTGATTGTGTAATTAGGCAAGTAAGAAACTATATGGTTCGGACATGACTTGTACTCGTAAATGCTTGAGCCTTGTGGTGTCTTAAGCTAGAGCAATGAATTGTGAGATTCGTCGACCTTGGGCACAGTTTCACATGTGCATGTCGACACTCCTAGTCGATCTGAGTCCCTGGGAGGAAGGATTATGTTAAATCTTAGGAGGGATAGTGCATGTATGCACAGGCTCTCTGCGAGGCGGGCAGAGACCGAGAACCTCTTAAGTTCTAGAGTTGATGAATGAGCGCAAGGGGTGCACAGAATAATTCTTCTAAGTGTTAAGTTCAAGAGAAAGAGCGCAAAGCTCTTAAGCCTTTCAGAGGTAACAAAGCTCAGGAAGAATAGCAAGATTGAAGTATAAAAAGGGAAGGTTCCCTTTCTTGGAAGACGAACGAACGAGATCTGTTCAGGAAGAGCCAAGGTCTATTGTGACTGTTGGATATGGGAAGGAGCACGGGAGTTAACCCCTTGAGTCCTTCGGACTTTGCGAGTTCGGCGAATTGAGCGAGTTCGTCGTAAGGGAGGTAAAATCCCCGAATTCCCCAAGTTAATCTGGGCCTTAGATACGAGGATGCCCAGGATCCATCCCGATCGTCAAATCTATCAGGTAGTCAGTCTGGCGTTGACCGCTTCGAGAGAATAGAGGCTTAGTAACGCCAAAACTCCCGAAGAACGAAGTAGCTAAGTAATGAGGACCGTGGATCTATGGATCCTTTGGGACCCCTATCGATCATTCGATTGAGGGAATGTGGGTATTACGTCGAGAGTGCGTGGGGACCCATGTGTCGAGCGACGGCGATGCCAAGTGTCCCGCTCGGAGTGGCACACACTGGGGTATTAAGAGATGGTTAGCCGTGAGTTCCTTTGGAAATCTGCGGAGCGATGGAGTCTGTCTATACCATCGATATGAGAGAGAGAATATGTGGTGGAAATCCATTGACTTCAGGTGAAATTACTCCAGGGGAAAATGAGTGTGGAGAGGTTGAACCTCCCGAATCCCAAAGAGCCAAATTGATTTGCAGTCGTCGATCTGTGGGAGACACGCGTCGACAGATCATCAACTTCGGGTGAAATCACTCCGGGAGAAAAGGGGATGTGTTGAACAAGAACTTTCGAAGGTCGAAGAACCGAAGTTCATCTGAACCGTCCGTCAGTTGAGGACATGTGTCAGCAGATATTCCATTTCGGGAGATAGACACTTCGGAGGAAACTGGGGTCACGCAAGTTGAGAACTCCCAAAGTAAATCGTGACCGTCGATTTGAGAGAGACACGCGTTGACATATTTTCGACTTCGGGTGAAATCACTCCAGGAGAAAGAAAGTGCGGAGAGGCTGAAACTCCCGAATCCCAAAGAGCCAACGTAATTTATAGTTGTCGATCTGCGGAAGACACGCGTCAGCATATCACATACTTTGGAAGCAGGGAGAAAGCAACGCGGAGTAGAGAGACACCCGAAGTGGATCCCCATCGTCGAATGAGAGGGACGTGTGGCACATGATCCTTAACTTCGGAAGAAAACACTCTGGGAGAAAAGGTGGTGTGAGCGTCTAGGACTCCCAAACGTCGAAGTCCCGAAGTGGATCTGAGCTGTTGATTTAGATGGACACGTGGCGCCTGATCTGGAACTTCCGGTATGGAGTACTTTAGAGGAAAAGAGTTGGAGTGCTCAGAACTCTCAAACATCGAAGTTCCAAAGAAGATCATAACCCTCGATCACGAGGTACACGTGGTGCTTGATCTGTAACTCCAGGTACGGAGTACTTCGGAGGAAAAAGGTGTAGAAATGTTTGAAACTCCCAAATGTTGAAGTCCCAAAGTAAATCAGGGTCGTCGAAATCCCTGAGGACACGCGACATCGAATCGTGAACTTCGGAGGTTTTCCACTCCAGAGGATTCACGTGGTAGTCATCTTGGCATATGGTCATAGCCCGCGATCATATGCAAGTATAGGGGGATGAAAGAACCTAAAGAACTTGGGAGAGGATATCTGCCCGCTCTGAGCTCGTTTCGGAGCATGGAGATCGTGACTAGAAAGTTCTAGCAGAGCAGAATGGAATAGAGACCCCGAATGAGGGTATTGATTCTCCTAAGAAGAGAGAAAATTTGAGTCCCCGTTGTGGGTGTGTTACACTTACTATGATAAAATGGGTTGTTATCCAAGTGAATAACACTTTGATTTTCACAAAACACATTCACCTTGTCATGTACTTTTCCAAACTCACCCAATATACCCTTTAACCAAATTTCCTCCTTGCATTCATGTGAGACGGCTATATATTTTGCCTCAGTAGTGGATAAAGCAATTGTGTTTTGAAGCTTTGACATCCAACAAATAGGTCCTCCTACAAGAGTAAATACATAACCTGAAGTATATATCCTTTTGGCCAAATCACTTGAAAAATATGAATCAACATAACCATAGACTAAATCACTACAACCATTATAGGTGATACAATAACCACTTATGCCTCTAAGTTATCGAAGCACCCATTTCATTGTTGCCCAATGTTTTTACCTAGATTTTCCATGTATATGTTGACAACACCAACTATATGTGAAATGTTAGGTTTTGTGCATACAATCACATACATTAAACTTCCTACTACATTATCATACAGTATATGAGACATATAATTATTTTCTTCTTTATTACTAGGGCATAAACTTGAAGAAATATTAAAATGGGATGCCAAAGGGATATTTATTGGTTTCACATTGTTCATATTGAATCTTAGAAGTATCTTCTCCACATACTTTTGTTGTGAAATCCAAAGATTACCATGTATCTTGTCTATGTGTATTTCAATGCCCAAAATTTGTTTTGTTGCTCATAGTTCCTTTATATCAAAAGTCCTAGCCAACTGAGCCTTTAACCTACTAATCTCAACCATGATTTGCTTGCTACAAGCATATCGTCAACATATAACACCAAGATAATGAATATACCATTTTCTAAAATTTTGAAGTAAACACAATGATCATACTCACTTATTGTAAAATTTTGGTTCACCATGAAGGAATCAACTTGTACCATTTTCGGGGAGACCACTTCAGGCCATACAATAAATTCTTGAGTTTGAAATCAAATATTCTTTTTCAATCCTAAACAAAATATTCTGGCTGTTCCATATATATGTTTTCATCTAAATCTCCATGTAAAAATGTTATTTTAACATCTAGCTTCTCTAACTCGAGATCAAGCAACTAGTGCTAACGCAACATGAATTGAAACAAGCTTAACAATTGGTCAAAATATTTCATGGAAATCAATACCTTCCATTTGAGAATACCCTTTTGCCACCAGTCTTGATTTGTACCTTTCAACTTTATCATCATCACCATTTTAGTTTGTAGACCCATTTTAGCCTTTGGGAGTTATACCAGGTCCCATGTTTTATTCTTCTCCAAGGCATTGATTTCTTCTTTTGTTGTTGTTATCCATTTAGCACTTTCAATATCATCCATTGCTTCCTGATAACAATAAGTTTCCCCTTCATTAGAAATCAAAGCAATAGATGAAATATCATCTTCAAACCTCTTAGGAGGATTTCTTACCCATGTATATCTCCTCAGAGTTGATTGTAGTATTTCCACATTTTCTTGTATGCTTTTTACTAATCCTCATCTACATCTCCAAAACCTTCTTCCTACTCCTTATCTTTTGTAAATGTCTTAGTTTCCAACTGAATTTGTTTATTTTTTAGTACTTGTTCCTATTTCATTTCAACTTCTACTATGTTTGATTTTATGAGAGAATATTTATCAAATACTACATCTCTATTAATGAAGATTTTGGGGACAATCGGATCCCACAATCTGTTGTTGAATTATTGTAACTTCGAAGAATATTTTACTTATATTTGAGTCATTATTGTATAGATCAAATCCCCTTTTGTGGATTGATCAAGTTGGGTCTTGTATAAGATCAAATCCCCTTTTGTGGATTGGTCAACATGTATTTGTATGGTGGTATTTGTAAAGTCAACCCCTAGTAATTGTAAAGTGGTTTTAGCCACTTTGTAATGTTCCTAACTTGGCTAGTCTAGGAAACATTGATAATCTAATGTATCTACTCTAGATAATCCATTGTTACAACATATAAATGACTATATAGATGATAAAAGACACAAAATACTGCAAATCTTATATTATGATATCTCTGTGAGTACAATGTCAAATGCGGTTGAATAAAAATGAATGACTCGGCTAGATCAAATGACAAAAGGATCTTAGCCAAAATACAATAATCAAAATAAATGATAATACCTAATAATAGATGAGCACTGCGGGATCAATGGATGAGCTGGAACTATGGCAATGCGCATGGTAACTGCTGAAAGTCCAGAAAGTTCGCCCTGGTGGCTAAACCTCTCGGAATGGCCTAGAAATTGTCCCAAACGGTGCACCCTGCTCTAGCTCTCATGCCTAGTGATTGATCAGCCCATCTGCTGGTGTGTCTGGACCTCGGATGGATCCCCTTGGGTGAATGCGCCCCTCTCTCATTGGAAAACTACACCCTAGTGACTCCACCGTCGGAATCGGCTGAGATGTGTCTCAAAATGATCGCCTCGGCCTACTGTGAAATGGGTCAAATTTGTTTCCCTATATCTTATCTGATGATCGCTCAGGAACCCCATATGTGTCTGCCCAAAGGGTTCCCAAATGATTCCTCCATTGGAATCTGACGAGGAACTAGAAAAAAGATGTGCCTTGCCTTCCTCTCAACTGGGTCGGAGGAGAAGCTATGAACTCTCCCTGGATGGGACAAGTTGATCCAATGAACCTCCTAAGAAGTTGCACCCTCACCCTAAATAAGTGCACCCTTGCTACTGGAACCTATGTAAATGTTGTTGAAGAATGATGGAAGAACTGTGTGATCTTCCTGGTGACTAGGGTGTGTCTCTCAACATCGAAATCAACCAACTGGTGTCTTCCTCCTGGAATCCACTGAACTATCTCTCCTGAGATGCGCCTCTCTCCTCAATGACAAGTCAAAATCTACATAATGATAAATTAGGTTGCTTTACCTTTATTTTATAGCTTCCTGAAACCTTAATTTCTTGTTGACCTTTTCCCTCTAAGTGTATTTTACTTTATTTTATTATTCCTTGATTAAATCACTTAATTAATTAATTAATTAACCATTTTACCTCTAAAAACTGATTTATCCATCCTTATGGCTTCTCCGACCACTGAAAGTCACTTCTCATCATCTTATCCTGTAATGCTCTTCCTCTCGATTCTGATGAGTTATTACACTAAGAGGTTTCTCCAAGTAATATGCCCATTATGACCTTCTTAGTGAATTTAATTAAGATATGACCCATAATAACTCAAAATTACGCAAATCGTCGGAATGCAACGAAACCAAAGCCAAGTTGTAGGGAATGGAGCCTGATGATGAATGATGCAAGTCGAGCCCAATAAAACCCATCAATATCTCACGAATTCTCTGTCATCCCTATCTGGCTACTCTTGTAGGCATAAAACTCTATAATGTAATAATGTCCAAAAATGGGGACATTACAGTCCTCCCTGCTGGAATATTGCTTGTCCTCGAGCAATAACTGAATCAATTTGCATATGATATCGGGGTCCCATATCCACCTATGTGACACAAAGTTGACTCCCATCAAGATGGGGCCTCTCCAAGTGCTCACCATGCATGACACCCAAATGCTCTTGATGAGTAGAATGATCAATGGCCAAAGAATCTCAGTCAAATCCCCAAGCAACCACTCTACTCGAAACTCAACTCCATCAAACACTGAACTACCAAGCACTCCAATCCCTGGATCCCATATCAAGATGTGAACTGCAATGCCCTGTGAAGTATAGTTATGTAACATATCAACACCATGAGTCTTCTGCAAATAACACACAGCCTCAACCTGAAATGAGTTTGTCCTATGAGACCACACCAAACCCAACACGGGCCCCACCGACTGAACATGTTGCTGCCATAGTGAGGTACTACAAGACCTCAATGAATCACCATACAGTGACGTGCTCTCCCCAATATTGAAACTCAATGGAAAATCAAGGTGACCTCCCTCTGCAAAGGTCCACTCGTCTCCATCAGTCAATGAAATGCCCAACCCTATAATTCCAGGGTCCCATGCTAGTATCTGACAGGGACCATCATGTCGATGTTGCTCTATTATGATCATGAATGTCTACTCAAAGTATCCATACTGGATCCTCCACTCCTGGATCCTCATAAGATGAAACAAACTATTGACCCAATGGACTCTCAGATCCCATGTCAAAATTGGAAGTTCATCACTTCCAATCCCCACTAATTGTTGATGTTCCCTACTGGTAACTGTTGAAATCCCTCCACCCTCATCCCAATGAGAGTCTAAAAATGTAGCAAACTCTGATATATCCTATGTCCCATGGCCTAGGATACTCTCAATCACGCCCAAGGCCTCAATTTTCTGCCTCTGATGATCTACCCCTATTCTGTTGTATGCAACCAAGACACTCCTATCAGGTGGTCTCATCCTACCAACTCTCCATGTCCCCTGCCACTGTCTAGCTCCCCATGTGTTGTTGTCAATGATGAAAGTATCAGGAAAGGATATCATAAATATATGCAACCAACTGTAGGACTATAAAGTATCATATGCTTTGGTCAATCCAAAGGAATTAACCAAAATCTCATCCATCGACACCCATGGTAAATAATCACTTGTACTCATCATTTAACACCAACCATCGGGTACAATAGTAGGTATCTCCACCAACTGTGGGTCAATCATTCTCCATCCATCATCACTCACACAACTGCTTCTACAGTGAAGGTGATCTCCCATATTTGTATATTGCTTCAAGGGAGAGGAATATCCATGCTCTACTAAGTACATCTCCTCCCTGCAATCTAGTGTGTTCCCCTGAATCCCACTATACACCTCTGTATGTCTCTGTGAACTACCACTCATCACTGTATGCCCTTGCATACTCATGTGATCTCTTGTATACACCTGCAACATCATGTATCCTGGGCGCACTACGAGGTCATCCTCTACATGAAGGTCAACCAATCCTGGAACACAAATGGAAGTGTCCTCATAATTGCCCTTGGATATTGAATCCCCATGTGTATGTCTATTCCCAACCGTCTCAACACCCCTCATGAAGGGTGGTCCCTGTGACCTATGGACATCCTCCTGTATCTTCGGATCATATCTCTCCA
The DNA here is from genome assembly GCA_009831015.1 of Picea engelmannii. Lineage (NCBI taxonomy): Eukaryota > Viridiplantae > Streptophyta > Pinopsida > Pinales > Pinaceae > Picea > Picea engelmannii. The sequence goes on along the minus strand of ML812054.1, from coordinate 72,709 downwards.
TACTCATCAATGATCCTGGGTACTCCTCATGCTCCTCCCTCAACTGGTGCTCCACTTCTAAACCACCAACATCCTCTCACAATGTGTCTGAGGGATATATCTGAATCTTTGTTGAAATACATGTAGTGGATCTTTGTCTAATTTCCTCAAGGATCTCCTCTGATATAGACTCTGATTCCTAAAGGGTTGTCTATGTGCCTTCCAAGAATCTCTGTGTGCTGACCAACTCATGAGTGATTTGATCCACCTCAACCTCCTACTCCCTCAATGCCTTGTGATACATCTTTCCAACCTCCAATAGGGAATCCCTATCCATCAACAACTATTGGTAGTCGGCCCTCATCACAATCACTCTCTCCCTGAGTGCATGGAAGTTATCAATGACAAGTCCCCCATCTAAACTATCATGTGCCATCGAGGCCCTCCAACAATAACCTGGCACCAATGCATGTGTATCATCAATGCATCTAGTGGCTTCCATGATCATGTCCTCATTGACTCTCAACTGTCTTGCCAAGTGTTGTGACTGATGGTCACAATATTGTTGAGGTGCTACCTCATGCCTCTCACTGCTAGTGTCAACAATAGAATCCCCAACAACACACTCCTCAAAATATAAGGCATTGAACTACCCATTGTCCTTTGTGCTATTGAGTCTTCTTGTATGCCATTGCATGCCATCACCAACTGCGACCCCCGTCTGAATCGAACTATATTATGTATGGGTAGTTGTATCCTCCTATGCACTCACCCTATTAATATTATATGCACCTGTATCCCATACAGATGTGTCCATACACGTTCTATGGTCATCTCATCCAATAAGGAGTGCATCCTCATCACTGTAGATCGATACTGGGAGTAAGTGTCCCAACAAGTTGTCGGTCTCCACAACCTAGTCCATCAGTGGAATATCCAAGAGTGGTGACTCACTCTCCTCGTATTGATAGGTATGTGTAAAGTCAACTAACTCCAAGCCATACCTCTCTTCCTGGGTCTGCAGATCCATATGTCCCTTGTGTACAATCCCCACATAAGGCTCCTCTACGATATCAAGAATGCCATTGATATCCTCATGTGTCGTGGCTAGCATAGGTGACTGAGAAGATGAAATATGTGGCTCTCTCATCATAGGAAGCTCATCATCCTCCATACATGACTTTCTGGAAGCCATGTCTACACCCACAGGTAGGTCATCCAACCTCCTAATCTCATCATGTCAAGTGCCAACACATATGGATCCTCACAAGTGTCACCACTATGTTGAAGTGTTGAATCCTCAACATTTCCTGATGGGGAAGATGAAGGACATGCGATATCATCATGTCCATCCAACTATCCCTCAGATGCGCAAGAACCACTAGCCTTATCGAACTGTTCTAAATAGGCATATATGGTTGCATTCACATGCATATCCTCATCCTCACTGTCATAGTGCACCTCAACAATGTGCACCTTCCCTTTACCCCTGCATCTGTGATCTGGCTTCCAAGGCATTTTGAAACTGTAGAAAAGCTCCCTCCATCTAATGGGTGTAGGCTCCATCTGTTCTCCTGTCAATCCACTAGCTGATAATGATGTATCTACCTCCCTATCTGATTTTGCCCATAGCCTGGCAGGAAAACCAGCTCTGATACCACTATAATGTTCCTAACTTGGATAGTCTGGGAAACACTGATAATATGATGTATCTACTGTATATAATTAATTGTTACAGCATATAAATGACTATATAGATGATAAATGAGACAAAAGACTGCAAATCTTATATTATGATATCTCTGTGAGTACAATGTTGAATTCAGATGAATAAAAATGAATCACTCGGTTAGATCAAAAGACAAAAGGATCTTAGCCAGAATACAATAAGAAAACTAAATGATAATACCCGATAATAAATTAGCATTGTGGGATCAATGGATGAGCTAGAACTATGGAAGCTCGCACGATAATTGTTGAAAGTTCAGAAAGTTTGCCCTGGTGGCTAAACCTCTCATAATGGTCTGAAAACTGTCCCAAATGGTGCACCCTGCTCTAGCTCTTAGGCCTGGTGACTGACCAACCCCTCTGCTAGTGTGTTTGGACCCCGGATGGATCCCCCTGGGGGAATGCACCCCTCTCTCACTGGAAAATTGTGCCCTAGTGATTCCACTATCAGAATCAACTAAGATGTGTCTCAAAATGATTGCCTCAACCTACTGTGAAATGGGTCAAACAAGGGCTGGTCAAAAGAGATTAACTGTAATATCAGAATCAAACAAGGTTGTCCCTTATCCCCTACCCTTTTTGGCATATACATTGATACGTTAGAAGAATGCTTGGAAAAAGCAGGTTGTGTCAGCCCTACTCTCACCGGTATAGTCATCAATATTCTTATTTATGCCGATGATATCGTTCTTATGGCAAGGAGTCCCCATGATATTGAAAACCAACTAAGAATCCTCAAGGATTTTTGCTCCAATATGGGTATGACTATTAATACTAATAAGACTAAGGTCATGATTATTAAATCCAATAAGATCCCTTATGATACCTTTGTATATGACAACAACAACTTGGAGGAA
>ML812054.1:56212-68877 GCA_009831015.1 Picea engelmannii | reverse complement strand
AGTGTTATTTAATTACAATTATTTTTTTTATGTATTGAAGTAAAGGTAATCAATTTGTTAAAAATGATGTTTTCCACTATATTTTAAAAGTATGGAATTATAAATTAATTAAGGAGACAATTATATGAAAAATCTTAATTTCAAAAAAGTAAATGGTAAAAAATATTTTTAAGATTGAAAGAAGTATGGAAAAATGACTAAAAACACTCTTGAAAAAAAAAAAAAAATTGAAAATAGATGAAAAATAAGCATTAAAAAAAAATATTGTGAAAATATTATAAAATATCAAAATACCACCTAAAAGGGGAGGGGGGTGTTACAGTTAGCACCATTTTTAAAAACATGGTAAAAAATTTGACCCTTGAAAAAATCAGAACTTGGCAAAGTTCTCATTAAGTTGGTAATATTGTTTTTATTGGCCATAAGTTTTTAAAAACTCATATGCTACCATAAGAAAATGTGTATATTGTCAACAATATTCAGGGAAAATGAAAAAATATGCAATGTCATTACATCCTATATTAGTAAGACAACCATTTTCCCAATGGGGATTGGATGTCATTGGACCAATACATCCAAAATCAAGTAAATGACACATATATATCCTCATTGCTACATATTATTTTACGAAGTGACTGAAAGCAATAGCTTTAAAAAGGGTTGATTCTGAAGAGTTGATTAAGTTTCTCAAAGATAGTATTTTGTCAAGATTTGGTGTCCCAGAAAAATTCATTACTAACAATGGTTCAATTTTCATCGAGTCAAAATTTACAGAATTTTGTGGAGAATATGACATTGTCATGGGGCAATCATCAAATTATTATCCACAAGGGAATGGTCTTACAGAATCCACCAATAAAACACACATTCAGATATTAAAGAAAACTATTGATAAGAACCAAAAGAATTGGCATTTGAAATTGACTGATGCTCTTGTTGGACACACCTACCACACTTAGAAGGGGGGTGAATGAGTGTGGGGCTCTTTTTCCCAAAACTTCCCTCTTACATAAAATTCATTAGTTAGCAATCACCATTAACACATTACTTATTGTTGTCATTTATAAGCATTTAGATGTGAACATATATCAGCCATATATCAAAAACAAGTCATCATCAAGAGGAACACAAAGAACACAAGATGTATGTACAATTTTTCTTTTTATTACGGACTACAATCCTTGGGGTTTTTCAGCAACAACTGAATAGAGTACAACTCTACAAGAGCACCAGCTCTATAATGCAAGATTCATCTTACACCCTCAGCACCAACTGAAATGAGGCAACAATCCTCAACAGATATCAATTTGCAACAAGTACGCGACCTGTCAGTAGTGCAGCCCACGTGTCTATGTGCTCTGGCTCACTACAGCCCGCGTATGTATGTGACCAGTGTATACAACAACCTCTATATACCTTCTGAGCTATTAGGGTTTGTCCTTCAAGATCAACTCAGATCCTCTGCAACCAATTTATCATTCTATTATGTCTCGCTGTCCAGACTGACCACCAACCAGTCACAACACATCCAAGCTCTCCAATAGATTACTCATGCTCCACAACCAATCAATATGAATGCTACTTAATCATGCATAAGCAATCAACATACTATAGCCATCATATCAGTACTGAACCATAAGAGTGTTGCTCACTCCATCAACCAACATAAACCACATCATAGCAACCATACCAAGAATGCCCTAAGCATTCACAACACAACAAACAATAGTATCCATCAAGACAATAATGTAACCATACCAGTGTCTCAGTGACAGATCTGAGTCCATAGAATGTAGATCTAGAACCTGCTTCAGTCTTCAACAGCTTGTCATCAGCTCAAACACAAATCTCCATGATTTTATCCACATGTACGCTCCTTATACACAGACAGCTCGCGTACTATACGCATCTTGTAAACTAATAGCTCGCGTATACGCACCCTATACACAGACAACCCGCGTACGTACCAGAAAATAGGGTTTTTCTGTAATTCCGAGAATTTCATCGTCATAATCTCAGACTTGCCGAAACTTCAATGCATCCATGAGATCCTCCCGATCTCCTCTCTCTCAAAATAAATCTTCAATCATGCTCAAGAGATCCACACCAAAGATGCTCTCACAATAAGCTCTCCATCAATACTCCAAAAGATATTCTCACAAGAAGCTCTCCATTGATCCACTAAAAGGATGATTTGCAAGAGACCATTGCTATCTTATTTATACTTTCATCCTCTAGGTCACTTAACCCATTTCTAGGTCACTTAACCTCTTTTCCTTATTTTAGGGTTAACCACTTTCCATAAATAGAAAGTTCTCCAATACTTTATCCTTTAAATATTTCATCTTGATTTTGTCACTTCTCTTTATTATTTAAATAATCCATCTTGACTTTGTCAATTTACTTTATCATTTAAATAATGATATCTTCTTTTAAGGCACTTTGACTTCTTTGACCTTTGGGGGATTCAAGCCTTCATATGGGGGTCCTTCAACTTCATAGGGCCATAATTCTCAAACCGTGAGGAGTTATGTGACGTTCCACATACCACCAGAAATGGCATGACAAGCACTATCCATCTAGGATAGTTTCACCAACAAATTCATTGATCTTCATGTCATTATTCCACATACAAGCATGGGTCCTTCAACCATTCTTCTAGGATAACTCACTCTGCAAAGTGTCTTCCCGTGAGGGATTTCATCATAAGGGGACCACTTTGGAGTTCATCCATTTGTACACTTTATCAACCATGATAAGACTATAATGATTCATCTTTGCATCAATAAAACTATGCATCATATATCAAAGAATCCATCTTCATCATGTATCAATGACAACTCATTGATCCATCTTCATCTATGCATCATATCAATGATCTATCTTCATTGATTGGTTTCCACTTGACATCTATCATTCTCATCAAGGACAATACATCTACATTGTTCACCAGTCAATCAGTCAATCCATTGACATCATTTAAACACTTGACATCAATCAATGACGTCAATCAATCTAACCATTGGCATCAATGACAACATGATCCAACAGCTCTATGGGTGAGCAGAATGACTCTGAAATACAGTACTTGGATGTCTCTATATATGTTGGTTTATGGGAAAGAATAAAAAATGCCAATCAGCCTCAAGTTAAATGCCTTGACTTGTGTAGTTAATACAGAGGATACAGAAGATAGTATGCTTATACAAAAGAGAATGAATCAATTATTAAAATTGGAGGAAGAACAAAGTGAAGCTTTGTATAGAACTTCTCAGAGACAACAAAGTATCAAAAAACTTTTTGATCAGAGCACAACCATGAAGAATTTTCAAAGGGGTGAACTGGTGTTGCTCTAGAACAAGGCTAAGGAGAAACCATCAATGCACACAAAATTTGAAGCACTTTGGATTGGACCATATATCATTGAAAAGATTCTAGGTTTTAATGCATATATGCTCAAAGACATGAAGGGGAAAATGTTAATGCTACCTGTTAATGGAAACCATTTGAAAAAAAAATTCGCCTGAAATTTTCTCATCTCCTTGTACATAGTTTTCAATTTATTTTGTACATCCTTACTATCTGACTTCATAGCCCAAATGATAGAAACATCTGGTCATGAATATTCTGGATTCTTGACAACCCACAAAGGGTTTTCATCCCACAATTAGAGTCAGTTGTTGAGACCTTTTCATGCTTCCATTTTCCCCTCGCACACTATATTTTCCCCACTTATTTACTCATTTTCTTTTCCCCCTTCTATACCTTCCCTTTTTCCCATTTTCTTTTATCCCTTCTTTTTTTACTTTCTGGGTTACTATACTTAGCCATATTTCAGTTCACGGGTTTTCATTTCCATCCACTTACTCATGCACAAGTCCATTTCAACACTTAGACTTTTTCTTCAAATTCATGGGTATGCGGGCTCAAACATTTGCTCTCATTTTTCCGTGATCCTCACTTTGCACTTTAACTTCCGTGAACTGCATTTTGAGCATCACTTAACCTTTGGCTTCATCACGGGTGTCGAATTCCAAAGTATTCCATTCTTCATGCACGCGAGTCTGACCGACCACTCCTCTATAATTAGTTTATTTTGATTATCTCTACAACCGCGGGTTCACGGGTTGGCGGGTTCATGAAATTTCTATATTGAATTTCTCTCACACCTGCCCCCGCCATTACTTTGCTTTTCCTAGTACACATTAAGTATTGTTTAAATGCTAACAATTGTTGTGCAGGCCCCGAAGAGATCGTTATTAATGGAGAAAGGATCGGGAAATTTTTCACTAAATTCTCATTTAATATTCATTTGCCAAGGAATTAAACTATCATTGTCTTTCCAAAAGGGCTTGTTTGAGACCATTACCCAATGAAAGAAATATTTCCATCAACTTAATGACAGCATCAGCTCGACAAAAATTATATGGTGACACTCTTAATATTTTTGGCCCTGAAGATCAGAACTTCCAGTGGTCGAGAGCATACTGGTATTATTCCTCCCCTCCTACTGCAGAGAAAGACGAGACCGTAATTTGGACATCTGGAATTGCTCGTGATGGTTGTGTTCTAGAGGTTTTTGATTGTAAGGAAATTGTTGCATGGTATGTGGACAAGTACGTACCGAATCAAAGAATCATACAGCTCCAAGGACATTCTCCAATTTCTCTTTCACCTCAAGTCTTCGGCAAGATGTTAAAGCTTCCATAACCGACTCTTACTTTCAAAGGTGAAGATTACAGAGAATTCTTGAAGAAACATAATAATGGGCTTGATCTCCTGCCAAAGTACTTGGAGAATCTTGCATCTGTCCCAAGAGACATAACCAAAATTCAGGTTCAATCTCTAAAGAATCCCTATCAATAAATTGCATGGCTATTCACTAGAGTAATAGGTTAGGAGAACATTGCTTCTATATCTTGGATGATTTTATATATTATGTATTTTACAGTACAAGAAAAGGCTATTTTTGATTGGGGAAAGCTCATTTCTATTGAAATTGCTTCCCAATTGTTGCATTACAAAAAGGACATAAAAAAATTTATGGCTTCTTATTTGATATTTGTTATCGTACATTGTTGTCGATTCCCAAATTTGACTATCAGTAAAAGGGTAAATTGTGAAGCAGACCCCATTCCCTTTTTGTATCAGGCATTATGGAGGCATAAAACCCCTCTATTTTTCGATGAAGTGTATAATGACTTTTTTTTCAGTCTTCAAAAAACTTTTGTTGGACAAAAACACTCCCAGGATATCTATTGAAGCTACTAAATTTTTAGAGAAATGAAGAATCATAATATAATAAGGATATTTTTCTCAAAATAAAATCCTTCTTTCCTTCTGTATTATGTACATGATAAATTATTTATTACAGAGGTAGTGAGGCAATAAAAATTTTGGTTGCACTTTTTCCATGAAAAAAGGAAAAAACAGTTTATTCCCCTGCCATGGAAGATTGGAGAGTTTGTCTTGAAAATATATAAAAAAAATTGATGAATTTGCAAATCATTTTAACAATGCGAGTTTAAAGTATGTTGAAAAGATCAAAGGTTTTGATCCAAACAAAATCTTTGTTGGACATATGCTATCAGTAGGGTTCAATAACTCTTTCATTCAAACTATCTTGAGCGAAGAAGAAGAAGTCAATAGCCAAAGCACTCATGTACATAATGTTGGCGATTTAGAAACATTACTTAGCAGTAATGATCTTTACAAGCAAAAAGGAAAAAGTCCTAGTGAAAGAAGTCCTCAATCTCCAGTTTCACTCCTAAGAATGCTACCTCCAAGAGTAGTGCTCCAACGACCCACCCAATTAAAAATACTGTCAACAATAGTTCTAGTGGAGGGGTAGAGAAGAATCCTCCCTCTGCAAAAATTGAAAGCTCACACAAGTTGCCCATGAGAAAGAAGAGAAAAATTGAAAGTTCACACAAGTTGCCCGTGAGAAAGAAGAGAAAAACCCTAGTGCAAGAGGAAGAAAATAATCTTATAGAAAATGATATCCAAAGATTCTCCTTGGCAGATATGGAACTAGAAGCAAACACTGAGAAAATATTTCCTGTAATAGAACAATAGGAGCATACTGATCATCAAGATTATGTACTTGAAGTTATTGGAAATGAAACCTTCAGTGGAGAAGAATCCTTCACTTTTCAGAGCATTATTTTTTACAGAGAATCTAAATAGATGATTGTGGAAAGAATTGACCAGAAAAATAAGAGAGGAAAAGCTTGCTTAGAGGTCGACCTCAAGTATATGTGATCGTCCCAGATTTTCAAAATTCATAAGGAAACCGGGGACACACTCAATGACTCTATTGATTGTTTAGAGGCAAAGAATGCCAGCTTAAAGGAAAAGATCAAATAATTGGAAACGACCTTGATGCCTCTTCCCATCTTGGCCAGTCCTTTGACAATGATAAAGCCAACTACACCAAGAATCAAGTTAAAGGGATCATCAATTTTTCTTACTGTGGTTCGAAATTATGTTGAGAAAAACATTAAAAAGAGAATGTCATTGATAATAGAGTCATGGGAGGTATCCAAAACTATTGTTTCTTTTGGTTCAAGAGCACATGCATTTCATGAATATCTCCAAGTTGATTTTAAGAATGAAGAATGATTTTACACAAATGTTGTTTTACCATTTGGGATAAAAGTTTCAAACTTGGCAAAATTAAAGAGGAGAGAAGAAGATCTGCCTTCTCCTAGTCAGATCAAACAATTGAATGCATGTTGTAAAGAAAAGATCAAGAATTTGAGAAACATTTTCCAAGCATGCAATGAAGCTATAGTGAAAAGAGAAGAATTATTCAGAAGGCTCTTAGAAATAGATTTAGCAGTAAGCATCGGTGAGGTGCAAGATCCTAAATTAATCTTCAATTCAATGTTTATGACAAGGCAACAACTTGATTAACACGTGGAGATACTAAAGGGATTATCGCTTGAGAAATTTAATGGCATAATTGAATATGGTGAAGAAGAGATAGATAATTGTCTTATCGATTATTCTATGAAAAATGCAAGATATTGAAGAATCGATTCACGGTATTTCTCATGACCTAAGAGATTTAGAAGGTGAATTGTTTAATATCAAAATTAGGCATGAGATAAATATTGCACCAATGAAGAATTACATTGAGGATTGGTTTAAGAGGGCAATCGATAAGTTAACTAAAGAGGGAAAAAAAAATAGTTGAGACAATTCTTGTAAATGTCAACGACGAGAATAAATGGACAACAACAAGCAAGTGAAAAGGAGAGATACAATCATAGTAAGTTTATGTTGATCACATTTTTCTTTCTTTATAAGTTTGTCATCCAGTTATTCCGCTTCTTTGATTAGAAAGGTCTAACCAAAATCTGGTAATTTCCTTTTGTCTTCCTCCCAGGTCTTGCTACTATGCCTCTGTCCACTTTCTTCTTTCCAAATTATATTTCATGTTTATATTTACTTAATGGTCCGCAGCATCCCTAATCCCAGTCCTCTAGACAAACACTTTTCAATTTCAAAGCATTGTAAAAGACCTTAATATTTTTTCAAAAATCCTAAGAGAACTAAGTCAGGATCAATTTTGACAGTGTTTTATAACTCTGAGTTTTGAGTATAAAATATTTGAGATTGGTCTATCATTTTCTTCCTTTGAGCTAAACATGTGTTTAATCTATCAAAGTTATTTTATGCATATGGATCATCTTCTTTTAATTTTATGTGTGATCAGAAATCTTTATTTTTGTTGTGATGGATGTGAGGAAATTTTACTTATGTTTTCAAATGTGTGATGTATGAGGTTCCTGATCATCTCTTAGGAATTCTCTTTAAAAACAAAACATTTTTATTTTTCTGCAACTTTTATTTTTCTTTGAGTATAATAGTGGACTTTCTCAAAGTCCTATATCATTTTGGAAATCTAGAGTATCAAAGAACATCATAAAATAGAGAGGAGTACCACCTCTATAAAAACGCAAGAGGATTCACATCCTCGTGAGCTTGTCATTTCAGTCCTAATGAATTCAAGCGTCAACAAGATGTACCTCTTGAATTCTCCCATTATTCTTTGGATTGACCCCTACCCACCATTGCTTCTAGTGTGGAGGTTTGTACATTGGATTTCCTCCGCACCTCCTCAGACAACAAGGTTCCCACAATAGAATCACAATCAAGAGTGTCAATTGTGCTAAATCTAATAAAAGTGACTAAGTGGTCCCAATATTTAGGCAATGAACACAACAACGTGAATTCCTTATCTTCATCTTCGATTTTTACGCCCATACTAGTCAATTGGAACATAAGAGCATTGAAAACATTTAAATGATCAACAATTTTGGTACCTTCTTTCATTCATAGACTATACAATTGCCTCTTTAAATAAATTCAATTTGTCAAGAATTTTTTCATGTAAAGGCTCTCCATTTTGCTCCATAAGCCTATTGTTGTTTCCTCTCCAACAATATTGAAAAGAACATCATTTTCCAAACACAACAAAATGATGTTGAAAGATCTTGCATCGAGATCTTCCCAGCCCTCATTAGTCATGCCCGCATGTTTCTTTCTCTTGCCTCCCAATGCCTTGTCCAATCCTTGTTGCACCAACATATCATGCATTTTGAGCTTCCACAACTTGAAGTTATTCTTCCCATTGAACTTCTCCACCTTAAAATTTGCATTCAAAATCTTCTCCATTAGAACAAACACCAAACTCTAACACAGTCAATTTATTTCTTGGCTAGAGAATTGTTTCACAAATCCTAGATATACACACATATACCCACCAAATCAAATTTTGGATATATATATATATATATATACAGATCAACAGACTAGGCTACACAACTTCCACTAAATCATGCACAGATGAATCTCTGCAGCCTTCACCAAAATGAGCAAGGTTTGCATTCAACCTCCGCGACCTCCATCAAATCGGATAGAACATAGTCTTCTCACGGCCCACAATTTCTCCTCTGCGCGACAAACATACACTCTAATCCTCTGTGCAACATACAGACTCTCTCAGACAACATTGCAAATTATAGCTCGCGACCTCGAAACTTCTTGTGAGAGACTCGCTTAGGGCTAATAGGCTTATGTCTTACGACATATCATGCCCCCCTTACCATGCACTTTGATACCACTTATTGGAAACATGAGCCAAAAACATAAATTGTTGTGTAACATAAATGTGAAGAAATAATGAAAAATAAAACAAGATAACAAAATAACATACAAACAAGACATTGATTTGCGTGGTAAAACCCTGACAATATGTCAAGGGAAGGCATCGATATTGTTATTACTCAAGAATAAATTACATTATAATATTCTGATGCCAGATTTACAAAAATTGCATCTACCTCTTGGGAATTCATAGACATATAATTATATTTAACATAACTGACATTGTTACATGCGTTACATGAACTATCATTGTTACACGAACCACCACCATTACACAAACCACCAAATATTTACTGCAAGTAAATTTGGTTTTCACTATAGAAATGGTTTTGCTTCTTTTAATTGTTGTCATAATTCCAACAGATTGATGGCCTACATGTACGCGAAAATGAGGTGTCACAAAGGTACCCACATGATTTGAACGAGTGACCAAATGGGGACTAAACCCCACTACTTGGGGTATACACGTACGTGAACGTTATAAAAGAATGAGAAAAAGCTAGTCAAGGGCATGCACGAAGGTAGTAAGTAAGAATTTGCACATAGTCACAGGAGCATTAGATGAGAGAAAGTAGTGAGGTGTACTCATTGAGAGCTTCATTAGGACACAAACCCGAAAAGAAAATTGACATACTTATGATGAGTATATTATTTAAATATTGTTTTCCAAATGTTTGGTACCTTTTTTTTTTAACCAAGAGATCGGTTTAATATTTATGATGATTATATTATTTATAAAAAAAATTATCCAAATGTTTGGTATTGATTTTTTTAAACCAAGAGATCGGTTTAATAATTATATAATAGTCAATGATCATTATAGAAATATTTGTAGGAAGAAACCATGAAATACCAAAGTCAATAGATTGATCAGGGTTTAGCATGTTAAAATGATTTTTTTAACCAAGAGATCGGTTTAATAATTATATAATAGTCAATGATCATTATAGAAATATTTGCAGGAAGAAAACATGAAATACCGGAGTCAATATATTAATCAGGGTTTAGCATGTTAAAATGATTTCTAAGAATGCATAGTTATAAGAAATAGATCCTTGCCTATCAATTATGGCACGATTAGGAACCACACAACAATGTTGAATCTCCAAATTTATTGTTAGAGAGTTAGGAAAGAAATTTTCATCATTCTTTATTCCATTCCTGAAAGGTTTAGGAAAAATATCAACATTAAATAGTGAAGGTCTATACATGCAATCAAGGCCGCCTTAATATTTTCTTTAAAAAAAGATTACAACTAATGGTTTAAGAATCTCTAAAAATTTTGGGCTCCTCCTTAATAACTCATTCATTCATATATATATATATATATATATATATATATATATGAATGATACCTTTTGTTAAATTATGAAATATTTGATACTTTGTTACATTATGAAATAACTTAAAATAAAATCCAAGCAACACTACAATCTGTAAAAAAAAATGTTTTTTTTTTCACCTTTAAAATAATTATCATGAGCTAATACTTCTTTTTAATTTACAAAGTTAATATGTATAAAATAATTATTATGAACTAATACTTGTATAGTTTGCAAAGATTAATTAATATGTATAAAACAACTAAGATTAACTAATAGTTTTTTTTATAGTTTGCAAAGATTAATTAATATGTATGAATAAGATCTCTTCCAATTATGATAAAAAATTTCGATAATATTTCTACCATATAACTTCATGCATTCAAAGTACATTGAGTCTTTGGGTCTCAGAAACCTCCCACTTTTTAACTCGGTTTTACTGGTAATTACTCTTTGGAGAGTACTGGCACAGGATGGTATATGGCACAGAGTTTTAATGGATAAATATCTATTTAATTCAACAATGATCAACTGGTTTAGACAGGCCTTCCACAAGCAACAAGCAGCGTCTAGAATATGGAACAGTATCACTAGTAATATACACGTGATTCTACACTGACAGAGTTGGTTCCCAGGCTCGGGTCATTTAATCTCTATAGATAGGGATCGGATAATTGGTATGGGAGACAAATCAATTCTCTCGGAGCCACTAATATCTCACCTTAATGATAATAGAATAATAGTCATGGCACAAGCAAAATCCCCCAACAGCGTGGACTCCATCACAGAGGCTTGGTTAAGCAGTGAAGTTCTGGGTATAAGAGGTAGGCTTGCAACAGAGTGGGAGTAGTATCGAAGGGCGCTTCTGGGCGCGGACATTACTATTCAGGATTTAGCAGACACCCTTGTTTGGACTGGGGGGGATTCATCGGGGAATATGACTGTAAAGAATGTGTATAGTTCTCTCATTTCAACGTTGGACTATCTGATTAGAGGAGGATGGAAGGTAAACCTGTGGAAGTGGAATATACAATTAAAAATTAAACTGTTTTTATGGTTGGCAGGGAATAAAAAGGTGTTGACCTGGGACACTCTTCAAAACAAAGGATGGGAAGGACCGGAGGTTTGCCTTCTCTACAAGATTGATGTAGAAGACATCGACCACCTGCTCATTCATTGTACCTTCACAAAGGCAGTCTGGGCTAGATTACACACTCTTTATCAATTAAAAAGAAAATGGGAAGGCACTACAGTTTCTGATTGTTTTTCCACTTGGTCAAAGGATAAATCTATTCCAATCGGTCTGGCGGCTCTCACTTGTTGGCGCATATGGCTCGAGAGGAACAAAACTATATTTGAGGAGAGGTCCCCCTCTCATCTTGCAGTGGTTCACAAGATTTTTGGGTCTTTTTCTTGGCGTCCTCCATCCCTTAAATATGTACCAAACAGGGTGTGCACTATTACTCACAAAGATGACTTTTCTATTGCAAGCTTTGATGGCATGGCCCTAACAAATGGAAAGTGTTGCGGAGCTGGATGTATCATCAAAACTCTAGAGTCGAATGTTATTAAATGGCATATCAATTGCGAGGCCAGTACAAATACAAAGGCGGAGCTCATGGGAGTATGGGCTACCCTTACTATGGAAACCTTGTGGTCTATCCAAAAAATTCATATCCTGGGGGATTCAAAGGTAATTATAGATTGGATAAATCAAAAAGGTAATCTATAGGCGGTGGACATTGAAGGTTGGAAGCAAAAGACTAGGGATCTTGCAAATTCTTTTCAAGATATCAGCTTCCATCATATTTACAAGGTTTTCAATAAAGGGGTCGATATATTATCTAAAAGGGTGTTGCTGGAACCGGAAGGCAAATTATCCTTTTATCAATGGAGTAATGGGGTTTGTTATCCCCGATTTCTAGGGATAACTAGGAGATCGTGTCTCAAGGCCCACAGGTCCTAGACATGGAGTACCGAGAGCAGGATTGACCTGAGCATGGCCCTGGAGGGCGCATCTTTCTTCTTCTTCATCAAACTTGTCCTGTCAGCAGCAGCAACATCCATCACCTTCGGCTTGGACTTGTATCGGAGAAGACTCTTGCTCCATGAGGTAATTGGTCCAGGTATCATGGTATGTGTCATATTTGATCATTCTAACCTTCAGAT
>ML812054.1:30311-56162 GCA_009831015.1 Picea engelmannii | reverse complement strand
ATTCTAACCTTCAGATATATGCATCAAATTTCTTTCATTTCTGACGACTGCTTGGATCTTACATTAACCCACTTGACCAAGGTTGGGGGGATTGACAGGGTACCCTAGCAAGCTTGTACCCATAGGTTTTGGTTAGCCACCAGAAGGGATTTTGAAGAGCCATCGTCCACTCCCATCATATCATCATTCTTACATCTTATCTCCCACTCATCTATCCCATTCCCCTGGTCCGGACATTAGGATGACTTTTTGTGGGGTTACACCTTATCTTGTGGGAAGAAGGGGCTAAAGGCTTGGGAGGTAAAAGTAGCTGGTAAGAGATAAAAACCATAAAAAATAAAACCTAGAGATGCCTCGCCCAGGGATCCCAGAGAAGGCAATAAAAAGCCTCTCAATAAGAAACAAGAGGGATCCGAAGAAAAATCACAAAACAAGACCTAGCCAAGAGGATGGGGGGTCTCATCGCGAGCCAGCCCATTATGTTCATGGGTACCTAGCAGTATGACATTTCCATTATCTGGTTACCATGCCAGGGTAGTGACCTTTGGTTGCATGGCCAAGGGAAAGGGGGTCTCATCACGAGCCAGCCTTATCATCTCTGTGAAAGTGCTTGTGGGTAACACTGCTAGCTCTGGTCACCACGCCAAGGCAATGTCCTCTAGTTAGACCTTGAAATAAAAAAGAAAGAAAGAGTAATAAAGAAAAGAAAGAATAAAGGTAATAAAGGGCTTGGAAAGAATTGCATCCATGACAAGTACAACTCGCCTCCTACAAAGGCACCCACGGATAATATCACCCCTGTCTTTCACTATGTCTGGACATCCTTGGACCACACCACCGCGTGTTACATGGCTTGGATGATATCCTCTGGAAACTCTCATTTTCTTATGGATGCTGGCCCAATAGGGCATTTTGTCTTTTTCTTCAGTTTTGTATAGTAGGTCATTGTAATGTCTTTGAGCTATTGGATGATATGCTAGGGGTTTTATGCATGCATTTGATAGAATTAATGATGAAATATGATTGACATTGCTATGATCCCTAGGACTAATGAGCCCATGGAGGGCGAAGTTTTTGATGTGCAGGACCATGCCTGACGGACAGGTACCAAGTGGACCAGTACACATGGGGAGATGATTAGTTTGGACCTCCATGGGGCTGAAGAGCCCATCAGATGGTTGTTGGGACCCCATCAGGGTCAAAGACAGGACAGTGATTGGTCGAGCCTTTGCAGGAGAGAATAAGGAGGATGTTTTTTTATCCAGAACGCCTTCGTTGAGCCCAGCCCAGGGGGGTTGACCCACTACAGGTGGAATGTGTCCTTCCTGATGACCCAGGACGTCATCTAGGAGCCATGATGTCACCTCCAGTGTATGGCACCTTGACAGATCATTTTGGCACGTGTGGCAGAGTTTGGAGACCCAGAGAGGGCCAATGTTTGTCATCTAGTGTTGTATTTTGCCCTAAAAAGGGCCAACGTCTCCCTCAAAGGGCTAGACGTCTTGGTTATTGCTCATTTAGGGTTTTATTTGACAGTTTAATGTAAAACAGTATGATTTTTGGTTATTATCCTTGTCGGTTGTTTTAATGACCTAATTTTAATTAAAGGTCATGAGATATTATATATTGAGGATGTTTTTCCCTCATTTGGACAAAAACACAACTCACTCACACTTGTGAGGTCTGATTTTTGCGCCCTCCTAGGGTATTTTGTCTTTCTAAGTGAGGCGCACTTGTTATTGGAAGGCTTTTTTGGCATCTTTTGGCATTTCTCTCCAAGGAAGGTTTACAACTAGGGTTTGCACATGCTTTCTTCATGATATGTACGTGATTTTCTTGCAAAACTTCTTAATTGAATGGTTGTAGATTTAATTTCTTGCATTTTCTTATTAAATTGTTGATTTGAAACCCTAGGTAACAAGCACACAAGTAGGTCCTTGTTTCATGTCCCCTTAGAGAGAAATATTTCATCCATTGAAGAGGAAGGATTGAGCCTAGCCTTTGCTACACTCATCTTGCTTTTTCCCTTAAGCTAGCGTTGAAATTTATAGGTTGAAAAGGGGGTGACGTCCTAGGCCTAGGTTATCTACACCTAGGGCCATCATCTTCTAGGGTTTGAAAGCCTTGTCTTTACAACACTTTCTCTCACCTCATCCTTTAGTTAAATTTATCATTTGTGCTAGTCGTTTTGCCAAGTTGACCTAAGGAAGGAGGAAAGAGCACGAGGCCTTACTTAAGCAACACCGGAGTGAGCCTCTTTTCCCTAGGGTTTTGATTCTAGGGCCCTGCCTTTGCAACACTTTAGAACCCTTCCCTCTTGTCTTTAAGTCTTCATCCTTTCAAAACCTTGTGCCCTTATCTTATTTGATTCCATATACCCTGAGGCACTGATCTCTAGCCTCCAACGTTGAAGTCCTAATGTTCAAAACAACTCTCAAAACTTTGAATTTTGAAACCCTAACTAACAAACTAACCTAATTAAGGATGACGTCACAGTTGGTTATCTCATCTTGACGCAGCAAATGTTGAATATGGGCAATTAAATGATGATTTAAAGCATTTATTGAGCAAAGTGTTGGTTGGATACATTGTTGGCTTGATCATCTTGATAGTTATTAATGAATTGATGCTTTTACCATAGCTAATTGATAAAACCTTGACCTCATTGATATCTATTGTTTTTACATTACTTATTAATTGATATCACATAGTCATTGAAGTACTAACCCATTGAGTTATAGCCTGCATATATACTGTATTGTTGTTGTCTTGTCCCCGGCAGGTGTTTTCATTTGGGCATATACTTCTTTATTGGTTGATTAGCCGGACTGTCTGACCTTGGTGGTAACCTATGAAGGGGAAACTTTGACCTTGATTTTGTACCTTTGCCTCTTCAAAACCCCAGGTTATCGGGGACGTCTCCCCTGGGTTAACCTCCCTAAACAGAAAGAACCTCCCCACCGAGGTGACATTGGGTGGGGAAGGTTCATGTTACGCCAGTTTGGTCTCTATCCTTTAACCTTTGACCTAAACTACAAACTATGCGATAATAGGGTTGATGGTCCTCATACTCATTTAGACATCTTTGAAGTATCAAATGGGTGAAGAGCCTTGCTTTTTGTTCCAGTACGAAGAGGATATATACTCTTTTATGTCTGAGTTTTTTTACTCTCTGTTTTTTGTTTTTGTCATCTTGGGGCGTAATATAGCCTGTCTAGTGCATGGTTTCTTTTTTTGTAAATTCTGAACTAGCTGATCCTGTTGTCTATTATAAAGGATCGACTTTGGTTATGTAAATGAAATTATACCTTAATATAATTTCGAGAGAATTTTCTATTAGAAAAAAAAAGTACAATGAATCTAATAGAGATGTGTAGTTATTTATTTATTTATTTATTTATATATATATTTGTTAATTTAAATATTTGTGTTAGCAACATTACAACTTGAGTGGGCCTAATGGTTAAGAACATGTGTTTCCTCCTAAGAGGTCACAAGTTCAAATCCAGAGGGGGGTAGGGTATGTATACCTTCGTAGACTTTATCAGTCAAATCGTTGGGCGAAGGGGGTTCCTTGTACCACAAACAAGGGGGTCTCATACACCAATTTGGTGTGGCTTAGCCGTAACCTTAAAAATAGATTATTATTATTATTATTACAACATATTCAATATGTAAATGTGAAATTCAAAATAATTTAAATATTTGTGTTAACACCATAAAACATATTCAATATGTAAATGTGAAACTCATTGTTATTGACATAAATTATATTTTAATTTTCTTGCGGAATGAATTTCGAGCTATTTAATTCAAATTTGATACTATTTTAGATTGAAATATGAAAATATTCATTATTTTAATTAAATTAACAATCATCTCACTTTCATTCATGCATACATGGTATTTAACATATGTAATGGTGCAAGGATAATAGGTTAATTTGATATTATTTTAGATTGAAATGTGACAATACTCATTATTTTAATTAAATTAACAATCATCACACTTTCATTCATGCATGCATGGTATTTAACATATGTAATGGTGTAAGGATAATAGGTTTAAAAGGTTGATACTGCTCTTATACCATATCTAATATGTAATGCTTATTTATTTTGTAAGTTCAATATGTATGAATTTAAATATGGGTAATTTTCAATTTATTAAACTATAAAAATAAAGATCTTTCATTTTTGGTTGCTTAATTAACATGAGGATAAAGTTATAAAGTCATATATGAAAGTTACACAGTTCACTTCCAATCCTAGTGGATGTAGAACTGTTGAGTTTTCACTGTCAACTCCAACAAATAATAATCATGTGGGGGAAATCTCCTCCCAGCCAACTTCTTAATGGCCACTACTGAGAGACCACCATGCCCTCAATCAGACTTATACCCACTATTTATTTATTATTTATTACTTTAATTAAAATATAAGACAATACACATAGTGCAAAAGTTTGAAAACGAATGAACAATGTTGGAGTAGATGCATGATAAACATTGTAGTTATAATTTTATGTTGAATTGCTTCTATATATAAGATAAATTTGATGTTTATATTTATAAGTTTATGTTGAATTGCTTCTATATATAAGAGAAGTTTGATGCTTATATATAGAAGATAAATTTGATGAAGTAGAGTTGATTTGGCATCTAATGGTGCTAAATTTTTGTAAGTTGGATGCTTTAACATATAGTTTTGAATGGGAAATTTAATGAAGTAGCATTGATTTGACAACTAATGGGGCTAAATGGTTGTAAGTTGGATGCTTTAGCATATAGTACATTTGGCCTGTTTGGAGAACTTGTGCATAGAAAAATACCAATGGGCAAACATTGTGGATTTGTCTAGTTTAGCAACAAGTATTGCCCATGAAGCTTTTGAATCTGTATTGCAATTTCGATCTTATATAGTATATTTCCATACTTCAAGCAGCAATGCAAAACATTTGACTGTAACTTTTCGCTCTTCCTATTTTCAACACGCATAATATTTCTCATAGTAACCTTCATGTATAATCTAGGTTTAAAACCTAGTGTTAGTTCAAATTTGAATTTGGTATCATCTGTATTGAACTGAAGTGTATTATCTAAATCTATTGCTCTACTTTAACTTTGTTCTACTATATTTTTGATAGAATAATTCTTTTTGGATTGCTTCTATCGAAGAAGCATGGCAAATTCTACATGGTAGAGCAAGCAATATTGTTTTGTATGGGGTTGTTGTGCCCAGAGGTGAAGTATTTCCTAGAATTTATGGATTGATTTTGTCATGATGTGGATGATAAGCCACTACTTATGCATCCCCATTACTTGTAAGTTGTATAAATTACTAATGATGTAATTGTAAGCTTTTTAATTTTATTTTCATTGTAGTCTTGTAAGATGTAAGAGATTCTATGCATGGCTATTGGTTTCAAACACGACGATATGTGGAGCAAGGTGAGCCAAGCTAGGGTGAGTGATAGAAGCCATTCTCGCAACCTCCACCCCACTACAAGAATATTCTCCCCCAACAAGTGGTTGACATAAATCTAGGTAATGCTTTCATGCATGCTAATAACCCTTCGTTCTAGATTTTTGGGGAACCTCAAATCAAATCAAGTCCTTAGTTAAGGGCCTTCCTTCTTCCTCAGTGACTGTGTAAAAGGAAATTGGCATAGAAGAACGAGATCCCTCGCTTCTCAAAACACGTGCAAATCATCGAACATTATGGCAAGGCGACCACATTTGTTTGATGAGATGATAACAAATGTTGTAGCTTCCATGTCGTTTGAGTTCAACCCCTGTTGATACAGGAGAAGCGTGGATTTGGGGAGTATACGAACCCTGCCAGTTGATCGACCCGCGGGGACAATGTTTTACATTGTTTAGATCGTGTTTTGAATGTATAAATTGACTTAGCACTCTCAAAAAATCTAGGACATTAGAAACCTACAATTCTAATCATGGAAATCTGCAATTTTTGAATTTCTGACTTAATTTTGGACAAAATCGTCCAAAAAATACCCGAAAAATATAAAAACATAGAACGTTTAAAATATATCTTTATTTATGTTATATAGCTATTCAATAAAAATGCAATGGCCCCCGCTCATCCTTTTATTTTTGGATTTAGTTGCTAAGAATCCTATGATAGTTGCTATGAAGTTGTTTAGTGCAAACCCCAAGATGTTGTCACAGTTAAACAACGAACCAAGGGAAACATTAGAGATGGACGACAAAGATTAGACATATTGGATGGACAAAAGAGGTCTGATGGACAAATCGTTTAATTAATTGTATAGAGGCATCTATAAACATGTTTTCTCATAATATAAACACTTGAGAATGTAATTAATTATAGAATATCAGGCAAAGATTATTGTTGCTCGTAGTTACCAAATTATGTTGTATTGATAAAAATAATTCAAATATTCACTAATTCAGTTTGGTTTGTGTATTGATATGGTAAATTCGAATTTGATACGAGATTTTTTTTAGTTGATGACATGTTCTATATAAAAAAAATTGCAAAATTTCAATCAAATTGTGGTAATTTGTTCACTGAGACGGTACATCATCAAGACTGGCATTTTAAGGAAGACATGGAGCTTCAAACATCACAAAAGAACGTTCACTCTCAATTGAAGTCGTGGCCACAAAAGCTCAATCAACCAATAGTCAGTTACAAAACTCACTCAATCAATTGGCAGTCACAACATCCCAAAAGCTCAATCGACTAACAAATGCTATGTTTTTAGTAAGAATGCTCAATCAACCAACATTCACAAAATCTCAATCTACCCATAAATGCTCTCTTTGTTTCAGTTAAGAACGCTTTGTTTTTGGTAAGAATGTACCCAAAAGCCACTTACAAAAAAAGTATCCATGACTACAACGAAAGTGTTTTGGGGCGTAACATAACCTCACTGCTCGCATATATTAATAGTAAAAATGATGAAAGGATTTGGCATGAGTTTATCATGTTTTTCCTAATTATTGATATTGCAATGGTAGTTTTATATTGTAAATTTACAATAAGAATATACTTTAATTTCATATAGAATTCACAGTGTTACTTTAATTTTATAGTAGGGAAAGTTCCCTTATTTTAGTGTATCTAGTTCAATTTCACAAGTATTAGTATTGGTTGTGGGATCATTTTTCATATCGCATATCATATTCATGAGGATGATGTGATTCTTATTTCAAAGGAGATGGTTGAAAACAATTTTTGAGGGGATTTTGAGGTTTTGAATGTTATGACTATCAATTTAGATTTTTTAAAATTTTGAAAAAATAATATATTTTATTATTTGTAAAATGTATACTTCAAAATTATTTCCGTATTTAACTTTTGGTGGTCCATTTTTTTTTCCCTTTTTTCTTATCGAATCGAATTGGAATTTGAATTTGAATTTGGTAACTATGGTTCATACCATTATATCCAAGATTATTTAAAAATTAAAGAAAAGTTTTCACTTTTACTTGTGAACGAGTCTTCACCTTTTATTATAATGGAACTCTATGTATTCCCGCAAATGTTAGATTGCTACCATTCTTATCAAACAAGTTAAAATGAATGATTGTTGACATTCTTATAAGACAAATTGAAATGAATGAACATGTGTACGCTAGAGCCTTTAAGGAAAGGGAGGTATTCACTTACATATCTTGGCTTTCGCTTCTAAAGGTTCATATCCAAGTAAACATATATCGAATACATATGTCGAAAGTGTCTTCTTAGGTCTCGAGGGATAGCTCGCATGGAAAAGACGTGTGCACACTCTCCCAGGTTGGGGAGAGGTCACGAGTTCTAGCCTGGCTACGAGTCCCTTGGGCTACTGCTTTCCACCTCCATATCATCCACTATGTGGGGAAGTATCGGGGTGGGTTCCCAACGGGTTAACTTCCATCGGGAAAAAAAGGTTCAAAGCTCATGAACTCAAATACAAGACCAGGCATGTAATAAATGAGTTATTACAGTGACAAAGGTTTGTCATTTAAAGGAAAATCTACGTATTTATTGAACAAGGAATAATGTTTATTCAATTCTTACCTCGATGAATTTGAGCAGCTCCATTGGTAGTATGCATTATGTTTTGGATGTATTGGGTATTTTATGGTGCATTTTTTTTTGTAATGTATAGAAAAGTTTTATTATGGAATTTGAATATGGGTGGGAATGATAAAATTTATCCACTTATCTACTCAAATTAGATTTAATTGACAAAATTCATCAACCACTCAAACTAAATTTAATTGACAAAATTCATCATACTCTACATGTGTACCTTTTCTAGTTATTATTGTAATTGTTGTAATTTCTTAAACTCTAAAACAATACTATTACATAGCATGGTGAAAAATTACAGTTGTATACGACTCAATCATGAGATAATTCATGGTTTATGTATCTCCAACTTTGGAGAAGTGGGGTCGACTTCTCTTTGTCTAATGATTAATAAGGTAGGTCAAGAGTTTTCCCATATTTGTGCTACTGGTTGGAGATTTTGGGTGACATGTTTTTTGAAAAGCACCTTTTCTATTTATTGTTGTAGTTTATTGAGCTCAAATCAATACGATTACATAGGATGGTGAAAAAATTATAGTTGTAGTAGACTCAATCATGAAATAATTCAAGGTTTATGTATCCCCAAATTTGGAGCAGTGGGGTTGACCTCTCCCTTTGTTCAATGATCAATAGGGTAGGTTAAAAGTTTGCCTATATTTGTGACACTAGTCGTACAACTTGAGTGGGCCTAATGGTTAAGAACATGTGTTTTATTCTTGGGTGTCATAGGTTCAAATCTAGAGGGGTAGGGTATGTAGACCTCCATAGACTTTAGTGGTCAAATCCCTGAAGGGGGTTCCTTGTCCCACAAACAAGGGAGTCTCATACACCAATTTAACTATCCACATTTGGTTCTATAAAGTGATCAATTGCAACAATAAGAGGTTCCTTGTCCCACAAACAAGGGAGTCTCATACACCAATTTAGTAATCCACATTTGGTTCTATTTAGTGATCAATTGCAACAATAAGATCATGGAGAGATCACTTCAGAGAACTTTGCAAAGTCATTTGAGGGAAGACCCATATTGAAACTAAATTGGCAGACGAGATTTGCAAAATCAGTTGAATGAGAATACATATTGAAAGAGATTTGATTAGAGGTGAATCAAATTTTATATAAAACAAACTTTTAAATATTTTTCTCTCTCTTTGCATGAACATGATCGTGCCTCCATATTTTAGTCGATCGCACCTTTACATCTGAGGCATGAAACTAAAAATGGCTAAAATCCATTTGAGATGTTAGTAAGAAGATGCTACAGTTAGAATTTCATGACCCTAAGCGGCGCAAAATGGCAAGAAAAAGTCATGTTGCTTCTAGACTCAAGAGTTGATATCTCGATATTTGGGGCATGAATCACAAAATCATGAGTATGAGCATGAAGATGAAAAACCTGTATTTTCTTAGTCCATGGTGCAGTAAAATTGAAGAAATCAATGATTGAAATTTTCCCTCTTTTAAAGATCAATTGAGAAATTCGTCGTGTACAGAGAAATTGCTCCAGTGTCGATGTAGGTATTGTTGAGGGAAAGCTATGTCCAATATCTTATGGTTTGAAGTGAAGTCCAATTCTGAGAATTGATTTATGAAGTTTTTTATGGAGTCAATCTCCATTATGACCACAATAGAATCATTTAGTTGGATAAGAAATCATAGGGAGTAAATATGAAGGGTCCATCAACATCAATATGGAAGAAGTATCGACATTTTATGATACTATTCTATTTACAGAGGAGACTTAGCATATCCACTCTCTAAAAATTTTAGATATCGTTTTCTCTTTGAATCTTCTATATCTCCACGTTTGAGTTAAATGTCCTATTGTCTTTACACAAACTATGTTTTGGAATTTATGAAGTACTTTGTCTTACTCTTTTAGAATCTGTAAACAATTAAGTCACAATGTGTTTAAAGATTACTTCTCTAGAATTTTAAGGTTTACCTTCTTCGAGAAAATGGTTTTTCCTTTGAAGCTTATAGTGTTTACCTTCTTTGGGAAAATTATTTTTCCCTTGAGGCTTAGAGTGGGGAGGTCTCAAACCTTAATTGGATGTCCCAACATTATTTTATTTTTCTGTGAAAGATAAAATCTCAAGGGAAAACGTATAGTGTCATTGTTTTCAGGGACATTCTTCCTGGTAAAATAACAAAAAATATAGTTTTTTCCTTTAAGGTGTAGAAGGACTAGCCACTGCTAAGAATACTTCCTCAAAGTAAACAAGTCACATCTCTCAATTTGAGTAAGTTCTTTATTCACATGGAGACTTCACTATTTAAAGTATGGAGACTAGAAGGACACGCAGTAGGTCCAAGCTTATTCAACAATTGTATCTTGATCTTCCATATCATGAAAAACTAACCAAAAAAAGTAGAGGGTGACATCCAGGAGACTCCTTTTTAGGCATTTATCCTACAACATCTTAGTATTTATCTCCATTAGATGTACCTTGTGCTTTAGAAAGAATATTTCCATTTCATACTATAATAGAAGTACAAGTAGGAGATTTGTTTATACGCCCTTGATGGATTTTGAGGTATCTTTCCATATTTTTCTATTTTTCAATGATATCCTCACCTTTCATTGCAAGAAGTACTTTGGGAAGGGAAGTCCATTCATCCAATCAATCAGTTTATAGTTGTAACACATCTAGCCAATTAATTCCTTAATTAAGTTGTAATCAATATTATCACATGGAATTCACGTGCAACTACAAATGTAGCAACAAAATTACATTGCCCATTATAGATTTGTTCAATACCCATGTGCACATTCAACAATTTTAGCACATAATTCATAATCTCTAAGAGTATATGGAAATATTAATGTGTACATATGAAAATATTACAACCCGCATCTCCAAACTTTCCCATAATATTAATTACATTTGCTTCATGACTCTAATCTCTTCTTAGATACCCACAAGGCCAATTACAACATATTGACATGGATAGAAATTAATTTATAGAACACAACCATAATTATGCTTCTCGATTTACAAATATGTCTATAACAATTTACGAATATGGCTATAACAACCTCAAATCCACATACAAATATTTACCACACAACCCGGAATTCCCTCTTGAGCCAATGCTAACTTCTAGCCTTAATTCTTCAAAAACAAATCACATTATCCTCATATATAACATCAACAACAACATTAACACATTAACAATAAATACTATAATACTTATCTATTTTAGGTTGTACTTGAGGAAATAGCTCCATGGGAGTGTTTTTCCTCCTATCCATAGGCACTATCTTGAGTAGGTGCCACCCTTATTCCAGGAAATGGAAAAACAAGGGTGCATTTACTAGCTATGGCTATGGTTTTCTTTTCTTCACTTAACCGAATTCCCAATTGTTAGAGCCAAAGAATAACACTTCATCCCATTTCATTTACACCAATTCCATTTACAAAACTCGATTTCCCCCTCAACACTTCACAACACAAGGAATGGGATCCCCTTCACTACTAAACAATTCCTCATGCTATCTCGGTTCCCTCCATTTCCACGACAAGTACTTGCTAGGAAATCTCAATTGATGGAAACCATGGAATATCAGGTGTAACATTTACCCATAACTCAACCACGGTTGTTATATTCATTCATGGTAGAAAAACTATGGTAGCAACATATCTTTCATGGCAGCATGCATACTCTAGCACCAACATTCCAACATACCCAACATCAACTCCACACAAGAGAATGAATGAATGAATTATTTTCCAAAGGTTAGCAATACCCATCCCCAAGGCTTCCATGAATACATAGCTTGCATGAGGAATACATGTCCATCCATAAGGCATGTAAGACAAAATAAAAGGGAGGCTTTGGGAACTAGACACTTGGCATTAATATTAAAATATTATTTTATTGACTCTCCTACTTCCCCACTTGTTGGTTCATTGTTCCCATGGTGCTCTTAAAATGTTATCACCCCTAAGTGTGCATATTTATTAGTTTATTAATTATATTATTAATTTGAATTGTTGTCACCCCGCGACTACCCACTGAAATTCTATGTCCCAGAGGATTTCAATGGGTAGCCCTATTAAAATTTTTAAGCAATGAATTATATCACTACCAACTTGATTTGGTACTTGTACAAGAAACTATTATTCTATACATGCAGTCTCAGGGTTAACCAAAGAAAGCTATGATTATCAAAAGATATTATGAAGTTCTATCATGTATTTGCTAACCCTTTTTCCCCAGTAAATAAACTATGATTTATTTCGGGAAATCTATTGCAATTACAAGGAAAATATCCAGTTCTATGATCATATCCAAGGGCTATCAGATCACTCCTCATCGGGACATCTTCATTCGGGATCAATCAACATGTAATTGTTAAATCCCTTTCTGAAATCGAAAAGTTGATAGACTATCGAAAGCCTTCTATCAAGGTCTTATCATCGAAAACAAATACATATGAATGCCAGATACCTTTCTATCAGGGTCTTCTTCATTGGAAAGGATTGCACATTTCACACACCATCGATTCCGATGAAGTCTCTTAGATGAAATTTCCCTAATGTACAAGAGCTCCACTACGTTATCAAGCATTTACCTTGTGACCTTGTGTCAATAATTTATTGGTCCAAAGGAACTGATACATGCGGTAAGAGTTAGATGCGTGTAGGTGGGTCCCTCACATAACCACTCACATTACTTGGTGGCCCATAGCTCATTGGCCAGTTTGACCTTATCCAAGAATTTTAATCAAGCCTACATATAACTCTTCTTCATGGAAGCATGATTATCGAGATATGGAGTATTCCATCAGAAAACCCTTATCGGAACAATAAATTACCATACACCTTTATCTCTTCCAATGGTTCTGTTGTTCCAAAGTTTGTACTTAAGGCTATAAAGTACCAAGTCTAGGCATCCAAAAAGTGTGAAAGATGTAACTGGAGAAAATAACTGGGAAGAGAAGATAAGGCTGGTTTCTGAGTTGTCTGGGTCTAGCTTCTAACTATTCCTGAATGTTTATATCTCGTTCAATGGTTGTTGTCACACACCCACTGTGACAACTAAGATTTACTTTTTCTTTTCATCTTTTCTTCAAGGGATAGAACCCCCGAATTTCTATGGGGCCTAGCGCAGACCATCCCTTCCCTTATCCTCCTCCATGTGATCGTTGGCTATGACCACAGGCCTTACCAAAAAGGTGCTCCGGCTTTCGCAATTCGGGGAATCGCGATGCAAGCATTCCCCTATTCTCTGTCTTTCTAAATGCCGAAACCCAAAAGGGTCTAACAAATCTTTATCTCCTCCCTCAGGTCGCTTATCATACGACCAATCCTATGACCTGGTGCTAATCCTCTAAATGCTTTTGGGGTTTCGCGATTCGGGGAATCATAATGCAAGTGTTCCTCCTTTCCCTTTTTAATCCCCGAGACTCGAAAACCCGGTATCATCCGGATCTATGGTCCAGATTGTTGACTTGATCAACGGCCCAGATTAAATCTCGGCATTCTACCCTTCGGGATTTTGGTGGGGTCTTCACTCCTATTTCCCCGATCTCCAGAACCCCGGTGGCTTTAGATCTTCGCCACGTGTCCCTACAAATGGGCGGTCCAGATTCTTTCGGGACTCCTCCTTCCTACCACAAGACCCTGTCCGGTGACAGAGGGCTCATCCACAAAGTGTATCGGGGTTTCGCGTACCAGGATTTCGCGACTGGCGAAGACGAGGGGTCTTGCCCTTGGGTTTCCCGGGTGTCGAAAAGCCGAAACCTATCCACACAAAACCAGCTCATCTACAGAGTGCGTCGGGGTTTCGGGTACCGGGATTTCATGACTTGTGAAAACGAGGGGTCTTACCCTTTGGTTTCCCGGGTGCCGAAACGCCGAAACTTATTCACACAAAACCGGCTCATCTACATAGCGCGTCGGGGTTTCGGGTACCAGGATTTCGCGACTTGCGAAAATGAGGGGTCTTACCCTTTGGTTTCTCGGGTGTCGAAACGCCGAAACTTATTCACGCAAAACTGGCTCATCTACAGAGCGCGTCGGGGTTTCGGGTACCGGGATTTCACGACTTGCGAAAACGAGGGGTCTTACCCTTTGGTTTCCCTGGTGCCGAAACGCCAAAACATATTCATAGAAAACTGACTCATCTACAAAGCGCGTCGAGGTTTCGGGTACCGAGATTTCGCGACTTGCAAAAACGAGGGGTTTTACCCTTTGGTTTCCCAGGTGCCGAAACGGCGAAACCTATTCACGCAAAACCGGCTCATCTACAGAGCGTGTCGGGGTTTCGGGTACCGGGATTTCGCAACTTGCGAAAACGAGGGGTCTTGCCCTTTGGTTTCCCGGGTGCCGAAACACCGAAAACCTGAGAGAACTACTCTCTCTTGTACAAGGTTTCCAGACTCAGATCACATGATCCTTCAGCGGTTTCTTGGGTAATTATCCCTAGGCTTGGTGACCTGACTGAAAATCCTTCCTAATTCACCGAGCCATGAACTCTGTGTCAGGGGTAAGGTAAACTCGTGGGTTTACTAAAACGATAGTCTTTTCAAGGAACTCACTCCGGCTCTGGAATGCGAGGGAACTTCCCAGGAGAAGGTGCTTTTGGGAAATCAAACCAGGACATAGCGTGAGTCAAGTAGATGGAACAAATCTCAAGGGAATGGACTCATATTCTGAACTTATTCATTCTATACATAAACTGATTATGGTCATATAAGTATAAGCATGCATCCGTTATTTCCGATCAAAACACCAGGCAAACACTTCTATACAGAAACCATTTATGAGTGTACAAACATGAATATGCGTCCAGAATATTCAATTCAAGATACAAGATATAAACACTTATCAGAAACACCAGGTGTGACACGACTACTGAGTGGGGTGCTCGTTTCCACCCAACCGTAGGCTCAGTGACTACGAAAAGATTTACCACTAGCCACCCCTGAGCTAGACCACGATGCTCGAGATTCAGTCTCCTACTTCCAGCTCAACGGAATTCAAGGACGAAGGTTACTCTCCTTCTCCTCTGTTCATAACTCCCTGTATTTCTCGAGTTTCTCTCGGTTCTCTTCCGCGATCTCCATCGTGTGTGTTCTCCTCCCCTCTCTTTTACCACACTTCCTCTCTTGCCTTTTCTCTACAAGATTGCATGTGGCGCGAATTTCCCCGTCTGTGGTCAGGTCTGGGAGCTGTTACGGTTGGGCGGTTCACCCCCATCCCCTCATTAACTCTTGAGTAGCCTCCCCACCTACCAATTTGACGGGTAATCCATTCCAGGGTCAGAGAGCTACTTTGATCTTTGAGCAAGTAAAAACCAGTACGGTACTGGCCCGGTGGAAGTTAACGCAACCATTCCAGGTCCCTTCCACCACCTCTCATTAGCCATCATGGTATACTTTAGCACATCCCCCTCCCAGCAGTCATGCAACACATAATCATAACATAATTTACAATCATCGACCTTTTATACAAAGGTCTGTCAAATCAAACATTCACATCTTTGAGTTTGCCATAGTTCTTGGCCAATATAGTTATTTTTACAGACTGGGGGAAACAGGGTGTTACAATTCCCTCCCCCTTAAAGGAACATCGTCCTCGATGTTTTATCTATCAATATGACGTGTATGTATAGAAGTAAACAAAATCGGATGTGCCTCTTTCATGGCATCTTCCATTTCCCATGTAGCCTCATCTGGGCCAAAATGTTTCCACTGCACCTTGACCTGTGCAATGGTTCGGTTCCTGAGTGGGGTTTCCTTTCTGTCCAGTATGCATTGAGGTTCTAGCAGGAATTCTCCCTCCGGTTCCACCTGGATCACAGACCAGTCAATTATATGATTAGAATCGTGTACATATTTCTTCAATAATGAAACATGAAAAACATTATGTGCTTTTACTGTGGGAGGAAGTGCTAGCCTATAGGCTACAGGTCCCATTCTATCTAGAACTTCAAAGGGTCCACAATACCGAGGTGCCAACTTGGCACAATCTCCCATCCTGAGGGAACTTTTCCTGGGCCTAACTCTGAGATATATGTGGTCTCCCGTCTTGAATTCTCTTGGAGTTCTCTTTTGGTCGGCGTAACTTTTCTGTCTGTTCTTAGCAACCTTTAGATTTTGTTTTATCTGAATCAATTGTTGTTCCATTTCTTTCAACATGTCGGGTCCAATAGTAATTTTGTTTACTGGGTTACTCCAACTGACTAGAGTGTTGCACGGCCTACCATAGAGGACTTCGAAAGGACTCATCTTCAGGGATTCTTGGTATCCGTTGTTGTAGGCGAATTCCACCAGTGGCAGGTAATCTTCCCACTTCTTGGGTTGATGCATTACATGCATTCTTAGCATGTCTTCCAATATTTGGTTCACTCTTTCTGTCTGTCCATCGGTTTGAGGATGACAGGCTATGCTAAATAGTAATTTGGTCTCCAGACCAACCATCATGGATTTCCAAAAGTTGGAAGTAAATTTTGTGTCTCTGTTGGACACGATCTCTTTAAGCATACCATGTAGTCTGAATATCACCTTCATGAATATGTTGATGATATCTATTGCCTTGCAAGTCGATTTGACAGGGATAAAATGGGTGGACTTGCTCAATTTATCCACCACCACCATGATGGCGTCATTCTTCCTAGTCGAGGTTGGTAATCCGGTGATGAAATCCATGGAAATGGTTTCCCATTTCCATTCCGGGATTGGTAGAGGTTGTAATAATCCTACTGGGTGTCGGTGTTCTGCTTTAACCTGTTGGCATTCTAGACACTTAGCTAAATAGTTAGCTATGTTTTTCTTTAACCTAGGCCAATAGAATTGTTTCCTAGTGGTCGTGATCATCTTCTGATATCCCAGGTGACCAGTATATGGTCTTTTATGTAGTTCATCCATCATGAACCTCTTCAAGTCGTCAAAATCTGGAATATACAATCTGTTTCTGTAAGTAGCAGACCTCCATCTATCATCTGGTAGCCTTCATACTTTATCCCTGTGGGTTCTTGCTCCAGGTACGAGGTCACGGTCTGGAAGAATGTGTCTGTTTCTTGTGCATTTCTGACTCTTTCTTTGACATTCGTCTCGCAAGTGCTCACCACTGCCAGGTGAATTGTTTTCATACTTCTGCTAAGGGCATCAGCCACCTTATTTTCCTTTCCTTTAACATGTTTGATTTCAAAATCAAACTCACTAAGGAGGGCCATCCACCTAGCTTGTCTAGCATTGAGCTTGGGTTGGCCAAACAGATATCGCAATCCACAGTGGTCTGTCCTGAGTACGAATTTCCTTCCCATGAGGTAATGCCTCCACATTTTCAAGGCATGCACTATGGTGGCCAGCTCTAGATCATGGATCACATAGTTAGCTTCATGCTCATTCAATTTTCGGGATTCATAGCAGACTACACTTCCCTCTTGCATAAGGACTCCTCCGAGCTCTTCCTTGCAGGCATCTGTGCACACTAGGAAGTCAGCTTTTGGATCGGTGATCTTCAACACGAGTGTGTGGGTCAGTAGATGTTTTAGGGACTGAAACCTTTCTTCGCATTTTGGGGTCCAAAGGAATTTAACTCCCTTCTTCTGGAGGGCAGTGATTGGACATCCAATCTTGGAGAATCCTTTTATAAATCTCCTATAGTATCCCGCTAAGCCCATAAAGGATCTGATATCTGAAACGTCCTTTGGGGTAGGCCATTCCATGATAGACCTGATGTTGTCAGGGTCTACTGCTACTCCCTCTTCAGATATGACATAGCCCAAGTAATGTATTTTCTTCTGGAAAAAGTTGCACTTGCTAAATTTAGCATAGAGATGATGTTCTCTTAGCCCTTGAAGCACAAGTCTAAGATGTTCCTCATGTTCCTCTCTATTCTTGGAGTAAATTAATATATCGTCAATAAAAACCAGTACAGATTTGTCTAGGAATTTGCTGAGCACATTGTTCATCAAGCACATAAAAGTGGCAGGGGCATTGGTCAATCCAAATGGTACTACCACAAACTCAAAGTGACCATATCTCGTCCTGAAGGCAGTTTTGTGGATGTCTTCACCCTTGATTCGAACGTGATGGTATCCAAATCTCAAGTCAATCTTTGAGAAGATGGAAGCACCTCCCAATTGATTGAACAGGTCATCGATCTCGGGTAAGGGGTACTTGTTCTTTATGGTTACCTTATTGAGTTGTCTATAATCTATGCATAGTATTGGTTACTTGTTCTTTATATCCTACCATCTTTCTTCTTCACAAACAGAACTGGTGCTCCCCATGGGGACACGTTGGGTAGGATATAGCCTTTGACCATCATTTCCTTTAGTTGTAGTTTAAGCTCAACTAGCTCGGGTGTGCTCATTCTATAGGGTGTCCTAGACACTGGCACCGCTCCTGGTGCAAGTTCTATCGAGAAGTCAATATCCCTTCTCAGAGGTAAACCCGGTACCTCTTCCAGAAATACATCTCTATATTCTCTTAGTGTGGGGTGATCTTCGAGGCTGGGTTTGTCATCTTCAACTGATTCCAACACCTGTATCACATATAGTGGACACCCCTTTCTACAATACTTTCTCATTTGAAGAGTTGATATTCGTTTCACCAAGACAGGTTTTTGGATCCCTTGAAGGGTTATCCTTCTTCCTTCTTCACTTACACATTCTAAGGTTTTATGGTAACAGTCCAGTCTAGCTTTATATGTGGCTAGCCAGTCCATACCAATCAATAGGTCATACAATCCTCGGGGTAATACGTTAAGGGTTGCTTGGGTGGGGAATTCACCCATAGTGAATTGGCAAGATGGTATGACCTCCATTACTTTTCTTTTGGTGCCTGTGGCTAATTGTACCAACCATGGCTTGGCATGTTTATGTGGCTGTAATTTACACTTATCAACAACCTTAGGGGCTATATAACTCAAATTTGAACCAAGGTCAATTAGAATAGACACTAGATGGTTGGTGATCATTCCTTCCATCTCCACCACTGAAGCTTGGTGGTCAGCTTGTTTATTATCCAAGGCTGCATAAATTTGCGGCATGCTCCTGGCCACGTCATTGATGATGGTAGCTTCTTGAACGTTGTAAATTCTCTGACTGTTATGTTGTTGGTGCGGGCAGTCCCTCAGTAGATGTTCTTCTCCACAACCCCAACATTTCAAGGGTTCTTTCTTCGGATTATCAATCTTTCCTGGGGTAGATCCAAAAGGTTTATTTCCACTCTGAGAGGGGAAATTCTGCTGGTGTACACTTCGGGTTGGGAAGCTCATCCTTGAGTCCTTTTTATAGTTTTTAAATCTTGGGGATTTAAACCCCTTTTTTTGGAATCCCGAACTATTCTTCTGCTTCCAGCCTTCACGAGGTTTTGTCCGATGCCCAAGCTGTTCATAACAATATCTTGCCTTTCGGATAGTGTCTTCTAGGGTCTTTGGCTCGTCAAACTCAATCATGTTCTTATAGTCCTTAGGTAGTCCACTGATGAGTCATTGCACCTTTGCCTTTTCTTCTTTTATATAGGGTACGTACCTCAGCAACTCAAGGAATCTGCTGACATATTCCACTATGGTGCATTGCCCCAGCTTGAGTTCATAGAATTCTTTAGTCTTTTCGTTGAAATACTTTTCCGACAGATACTTCTTCTTGAAGTATTTCTCAAACCGTTCCCAAGATAGGTCTTCTTCGTGAATCCCTTTCACATTCTTAAGGTCTTCCTACCAAATGGAAGCCTTTCAATTCAAGTTGAAAGTGGCTACTCGGGCCTTCAAGTTTTCCGAGAAGTCATGGACTATGAAATACTTGTTTAGTCCAAGCAGCTAGGCCTCTGCTTCCTCTCCCTTCTTTATTTCACCGTAAAAAGAGGGTGGTTTGGCCTTCTTGAATTCTTTGAGATTATGATTTTTGGAATGATTTCACTTCTTCCATTTTCTTTGGGAATAAGAACTAGTTATGCTACTAGAAGATCCCTCCGAGTCGCCAGTTTCCTTTTCAGAGGAATCGTCCGATGCTTGTCCCTTATCTCTGGGGTGGACCTTTCCCAAGGTGCTCCTCCCAGTGTGGCCACTTAAAGGACCATGTTTCCGCATCCCAGATGGGCTTCGACTTCTCTTTGTCTGTCGTTGGTCCGCGTGAATGGTGTCAGGTCCATGTTGCAATTGTATTTGTATGTCGGATAAGCTCTGCAGCAAGACTGCATTAATCTCTGTTTGCTTTTCTTGCTCTTTTATCAACCTCTCATTGTCGGCCTTGCAGCTCTGTAGTTCGACCATGAGGCTCCTCACAGTCTCAGCTAGATCTGGAGGGGTCTCCACCACTCTCCTTTTATCATACTCTTCGTCTCTATTGTGGGAGCCATCCCCCAGCTCATGGTGCGTCACCATTCTATGCGTTTGCAGTTTCCCACAGTTGATCGTCCGCTTGTCGTGCAAGAAAACACTTGTTGTTAGTCAACATTATTCATTCACAATCAATGCATAATTCATATCTTTCAAATGCATACACACAATAGGAAATTTTCATTCTTAACT
The DNA here is from genome assembly GCA_009831015.1 of Picea engelmannii. NCBI lineage: Eukaryota > Viridiplantae > Streptophyta > Pinopsida > Pinales > Pinaceae > Picea > Picea engelmannii. Next base: position 35,608 of record ML812054.1, on the reverse strand, counting down.
TCGGCTTTTGATAAAGGGAGTTAAGGTAGAGGGTTACTTCTTTTAAGAGTACTTCAAATGGAGTTGCTACGCAACTCGTTCATGAGCCCAAGCAGGGTAAGTGTTGTAACCATGCTCTGATACCAATTTGTCACACACCCACTATGGCAACTAAGATTTTCTTTTTCTTTTCGTCTTTTCTTCGAGGGACAGAACCCCTGAATTTCTATGGGGCCTAGCGCAGACCATCCCTTCCCTTATCCTCCTCCATGTGATCGTTGGCTATGACCATAGGCATTACCAAAAAGGTGCTCTGGCTTTCGTGATTCGGGGAATCGCGATGCAAGCGTTCCCCTGTTCTCTGTCTTTTGAAATGTTGAAACTCAAAAGGGTCTAACAGATCTTTAGCTCCTCCCTCAGGTCGCTTGTCATACGACCGATCCTATGACCTGGTGCTAATCCTCTAAATGCTTTCGAGGTTTCGCGATTCGGGGAATCGAGATGCAAGCGTTCCTCCTTTCCCTTTTTAATCCCCGGGACTCGAAAGCCCAGTATCATCCAGACCTACGGTCCAGATTGTTGACTTGATCAACGGCCCGGATTAAATGTCGGCATTCTACCCTTCGGTATTTTGGCGGGGTCTTCACTCCTATTTCCCCGATCTCCAAAACCCCGACGGATTTAGATCTTCACCACATGTCCCTACAAATGGACGGTCCATATTCTTTCAGGACTCCTCCTTCCTACCAAAAGACCCTGTCCGGTGACCTAGGGCTCATCCACAGAGCGCATCAGGGTTTCGCTTACCGAGATTTCACGACTGGCGAAGACGAGGGGTCTTGCCCTTGGGTTTCCCGGGTGTCGAAACACCGAAACCTATTCACGCAAAACCGGCTCATCTATAGAGCGCATCGGGGTTTCGGGTACCGGGATTTCACGACTTGCGAAAATAAGGGGTCTTACCCTTTGGTTTCCTGGGTGTCGAAATGCCGAAACCTATTCATGCAAAACCAGCTCATCTATAGAGCTTGTCGGGGTTTCAGGTACCAGGATTTCATGACTTGCGAAAACGAGGGGTCTTACCCTTTGGTTTCCTGGGTGCCAAAACACCGAAACTTATTCACGCAAAACCGGCTCATCTACAGAGTGCGTTGGGGTTTCGGGTACCGAGATTTCGTGACTTGCGAAAATGAGAGGTCTTACCCTTTGGTTTCCCAGGTGCCAAAACACCGAAACCTATTCACGCAATACCAGCTCATCTACAGAGCGTGTCGGGGTTTCGGGTACCGGGATTTCGTGACTTGCGAAAATGAGGGGTCTTACCCTTTGGTTTCCTGGGTGTCGAAACGTTGAAACCTATTCACGCAAAACCGGCTTATCTACAGAGCGCGTCGGGGTTTCGGGTACCGGGATTTCGCGACTTGCGAAAACGAGGGGTCTTACCCTTTGGTTTCCCGGGTGCCGAAACGTCGAAAACCTGAGAGAACTACTCTCTCTTGTACAAGGTTTCCAGACTCAGATCACATGATCCTTCAGCGGTTTCTTGGGTAATTATCCCCAGGCTTGGTGACCTGACTGAAAAGCCTTCCTAATTCGCTGAGCCATGAACTCTGTGTCAGGGGTAAGGTAAACTCGTGGGCTTACTAAAATGGTAGTCTTTTCAAGGAACTCACTCCGACTCTGGAATGCGAGGGAACTTTCCAGGAGGAGGTGCTTTCGGGAAATCAAACCAGGACATAGCGTGAGTCAAGTAGATGGAACAAATCTCAAGGGAATGGACTCGTATTCTGAACTTATTCATTCTATACATAAACCGATTATGGTCATATAAGTATAAGCATGCATCTGTTATTTCCGATCAAAACACCAGGCAAACACTTTTATACATAAACCATTTATCAGTGTATAAACATGAACATGCATCCATAATATTCAATTCAATATACAAGATATAAACACTCATCAGAAATACTAGGTGTGACGTGACTACTGAGAGGGGTGCTTGATTCCACTCAACCGTAGGCTAAGTGACTCTGAACGGATTTACCACTAGCCACCCCCGAGCTAGACCACGATGCTCGAGATTCAGTCTCCTACTTCCAGCTCAAGGGAAGTCAAGGACGAAGGTTACTCTCCTTCTCCTCTATTCATAACTCCCTATATTTCTTGAGTTTCTCTCGGTTCTCTTCCGCGATCTCCGTCGCGCGTGTTCTCCTCCCCTCTCTTTTACCACACTTCCTCTCTTGCCTTTTCTCTACAAGATTGTGTGTGGTGCGAATTTCCCCATCTGTGGTCAGGTCTGGGAGCTGTTACGGATGGGCGGTTCACCCCCATCCCCTCATTAACTCTTGAGGAGCCTCCCCACCTACCAATCTAACGGGAAATCCATTCCAGGGTCAGACAGCTGCTTTGATCTTTAAGCAAGTAAAAACCAGTACAGTATTGGCCCAGTGGAAGTTAACGCAACCATTCCAGGTCCCTTCCACCACCTCTCATTAGCCATCATGGTCTCTTTTAGCATATCCCCCTCCTAGCAGTCATGCAACACATAATCATAACATAATTTACAATCATCGACCTTTTATACAAAGGTCCTTCAAATCAAACATTCACATCTTTGAGTTTGCCATAGTTCTTGGCCAATATAGTTATTTTTACAGACTAGGGGAAACAGGCTGTTACAGCTGCCCATGAACGTTCAAGTTCGGCCCGGGTAGTAGCAATTTTCATAATGGTATCGAAAAGGTTTAAAGCGAGGCTGGTTTGATCTGAGAGACTGGGTTCTATGTTGGGTTGTCATGCCATAGGGACAGTCATAAAGGAACATAGTTTTTGTAAAGCATTGGTTGTTGTTTCACCTTTAGATTATACAAGAAAGAATCCCAAAATCGAATTAATAGTATAACGAAGTCATAGGTCGTTTTTCGTAACTGAGTTAAATTTTAAAACCATGCATGAAGCGAAAGAAAACATAGATCTGTTGAACAATGTGAGGCATCAATCAGGGAAGAATCTCACCTTGTGACAGAAGAAGAAGATAAGTAAGAAAAACTTTAATGAAGCATATGATATAGAAATCTAAACAATTCACAGGTCTTATATCTGTTGATAGTTGATACAGAGGAAAAGTTGTAAAGGATTAGATAAATGAAATAAATGGCCACCATAGTAGAGGTTGTACTAAATTGCAGCTAAGCATTCATTAAAGACACATATGAGAAATGATGTGAAATGTGAAATAACAGAAGAAACACATAACCCAATCTTGACGGAAAAAAGAGTCTTCAATCTGCCTTGTATTAATTCTGGCAAAAGAAATATTCTCTGGTACAATCAGCCAAAGGAGAAAAATCCCTTCTCCCTTCTTTCAAAGTTATACTTATACAAAAATTTAAAATGCTTTGAATTCTAATCGTTCCAAAAATTTCGGTTACAAATGGAAAATGAATCATTTCTCTTCCTTGTCTCTTGTCTTCCTCCATGTGGGTAGGGCATTTTATTTTCTTGTTCTCTGGCTCCAAAAATAGGATGGGATCAACATCTATCACCGCTTGCCTCCAGAAGTCTTCCCTTTCCTCTGCTCGATTCAAATAACACACTTTTCTACTAACTGGGCTATCAGCTTGGAAGGTTCGGCTTGACTATTCACCTCGAAAGTGTAACAATCCTTTGCCAACTGTGGCAATCTTTTTCCTACTTGTCGGTCTTCCGTGACGATAGACCACAATTGCAAGCTTGGTCTTATCAACCATTTATCCACCTGGGCAATATTGACCTGACTTACCTGGGATAATTCAATTTGTCCTTTTTCCCCATTTTCCTTGATATCCAACAGATGTTTGATGTAGCATCCATCCACGATGTTAAACAATTAATCTTTCATTTTATACATACACAATAACAATTTGGTTTTAGCATAATTTCATTTATTCTCATTTACACAATTATTCTACATTTGCTCAATGATAAATCTAGATAACATGATGAAATAAGTAATATGTTAACTCTATGATTTAGAACTTAAAACTAAAGTATATACAAAATATCAATAACCAAATACCATCGAAAAATACCTCCTCCTTAGCTTGTCAAAGCTCATCGGTTGTAATGTAGTCCTAGGCGCTTCCAAGCATTATTTTCCTTCTTTCCCAGAGTGAAACAACGGAATCCTCCCTGCTTACTAGGAGCCTAGTCGGCTTCCTAGCTCCAAGAAACCTTTTGGTTTCTTGGCCCTCCGTGCCCGTGACTCTAAGAACAACAAAGCACAAATGCTCAAAGAAAACTATCACAAGAATTATATCTTCCGAAAATTTCACAACCTCTCATCATGCTCAAAACCTCTCCATTCTCCCTTCCTCACCACTTCTCCTCCCTATTTTTCAAGTTTCCGTACACCCTTCCCCAAGTCTCCTCAACCACCCTCTTTATTATCCATCAACCTCCCTTATCTAGATATTTTGGAAAAATATTAAAATAAAACTAAATATAAATGACTTGCATTAAACAACAATAAATAAAATAAAAAGTTTTTATTCTCATGCTAGCTAATAAATGTTATTTGATAATTTTCCCCAAAATGTACATAACACCCCACCATGCTCATTTAATTCATCACAATGACCATTTATCAAAGTCAAGAAGGTTTTTAATGCTTCTAGATATTTGTATGCAATATGATTTACATATTCAATAAACATTCAATTAAATAGTTAATAATTTATTTTAATAATTAATACATTAATTACGTATACTAGTGTACATGTGTAGGGTATGTGTGCGTAGCTAGCGGACACATATTTCATGCATGTACTATTGATAAACAATCATTGCCTCTAGTGCATAGTTCCTATATGATCACCAAGACATGTAGGACAACAGATCAAGTAATGCATCATTTAATAATCTTAACGAACTAAATTACACCAATTCATCAATAACTCATTGTCACACTTAAAATTTCAATAAGAAATCAAAGAGGGTTTTAAACATGGTAGGAACCAAGTGAGTAAACAATAGTGGCATCTCTAATCCCCAATCAGTATTCTCAACTAACATCGAAGCATCATTCCTTCATAACCTACTTCCATCTTCCATCCTATCCTTTCCTATGTTGGACTAAGATGGAGCGTCAACTATATTGACCTAACTCCAGATAGAACCCGTAAGCGGAAGTGACATACATCTCGACCAAGCTTCCCCAACAGGCAACTAGCAGTCATCATCACACGTCTAGGGGAGCGTGACTTCACACAACCCTCCCACGACTCTAGGTTTCGGAGGATAAACGGTGGGAAATACCTCCACCCCTCCTCATAGAA
>ML812054.1:0-11144 GCA_009831015.1 Picea engelmannii | reverse complement strand
AATTATTTTACCTCAAAAATCGCCAAAATTTTATAAAAACTATATAAAATCCTTAGAAATTTGAATATTTTTACAAAAATATCGCCAATAATTTATAGTTGGCATATGAAGGATTAGTAAGATTCGCCAAGGTTTCTACATTTAAAATAAATTTCCATCCTTAAAATCATCCCTGTCTAGGAGAGGAAACTGGTATGTTGTACAGAGGAATTTGGAAGATGTATAGCGAATCTTTAGCTTCTTTGGGAGACGAGAAGACTGAAAAAGGTGGAAATAGGATACAGGGGCTTGGTTCCTCTGACTTGCAAGAGATGTAAATGGGGGAACCCGCAGGTGTGGAATCCAAGTATATGGTATTCTCTTCAAGACTTAGTGGGGTTGAGAAATATAACTGAAGAGTTACAGGGGTATCAATCGATGCGAGCTTTACCGAGGGATTTTCACCTTCATTTACGCAAGGGGTAGTCGTATGAGTTTCAGATTTAATTTTCGGGAAAGCCAAATTTGGGTTTAGGGTTTCGGCCTTGACTGTCTTCGTTTCTTCAAAGAGGGTTTAGATGAGAGCTCCTTGCAAAGTCACTGCTTCGAGTGGGATCTTGGCCTTAGGTTGTGTGTGTCTAAGCTGGAAGACCGCAGTAGTTGGCTTAAGGGAACCTCTTGATTTTAGTATTTTTTCGGGATCAGGAACAGGCGTGGTTTGTTTACCATCTGGATTTTATCTGGTATTCCTTCAACCAGATTCCAGCTTACTTAACGTGGAGTTGCCAAGTGAATAATAAAAACTTAGCCTTTAGACAGTGTTCACTCTTTGTTCACTATCAAAAAGTAGAAACCTGCAAATGTCGTTCTCTCAGGGAAAATGATTTCGTATCTCCATCCCCAGCAATGGCACCAAAAAGATGTTGTTCCAGAGTCTGTACTTATGGCTATAAAGTACCGAGTCTAGGCACCCAAAAAGTGTGAAAGATGTAACTGGAGAAAACAACTAGGAAGAGAAGCTAAGGTTGGTTTCTGAGTTGTCTGGGTCTAGCTTCTGATTGTTCCTGAATGTTTATATCCCGTTCAATGGCTGCCCATGAACATTCAAGTTCAACCCAGGTAGTAGCAGTTTTTAGAATGGTATCGAAAAGGTTTAAAGTGAGTCTGGTTTGATCTAAGAGATCGGGTTCTATGTTGGGTTGTCATGCCACAGGGATAGTCATAAAGGAACATAGTTTTTGCAAAGCGTTGGTTGTCGTTTCACCTTTAGATTATACAAGAAAGAATCCCAAAATCGAATTAATAGTATAACGAAATCATAGGTCATTTTCCGTAACTGAGTTAAATTTTAAAACCACGCATGAAGCGAAAGAAAACATAGATCTATTGAACAACGTGAGGCATCAATCAGGGAAGAATCTCACCTTCTGACAGAAGAAAAAGATAAGTAAGAAAAACTTTAATGAAGCATATGATATAGAAATCTAAACAATTCACAGGTCGTGTACCTGCTGATAGCCGATACAGAGGAAAATATGTAAACAATTAGATAACTAAAATAAATGACCACCACAGTAGATGTTGTACTGAATTGCAACTAAGCAGTCATTAAAGACACATATGAGAAATAATGCGAAATGCGGAATAACAGAAGAAACACATAACCCAGTCTTGACAGAAAAAAGAGTCTTCGATCTACCTTGTATTAATTCTGGCGAAAGAAATATTCTATGGTACAATCGGCCAAAGAAGAAAAATCCCTTCTCCCTTCTTTCAAAGCTATACTTATACAAAATTTTAAAATGCTTTGAATTCTAATTGTTCCAAAAATTTCAGTTACAAATGGAAAATGAAGTGTTTCACTTCCTTGTCTCTTGTCTTCCTCCACGTGGGTAGGGCATTTTCTTTTCTTGTTCTCTGGATCCAAAAATTGGATGGGATCAACATATATCATTGCCTGCCTCTAGAAGTCTGCCCTTTCCCCTGCTCGATACAAATAACACACTTTTCTACTAACTAGGCTATCAACTTGGAAGGTTCGGCTTGATTGTTCGCCTCGAAAGTGTAACAATCCTTTGCAACTGTGGTAATCTTTTTCCTACTTGTCAGTCTTCCGTGATGATAGACCACAATTTCAAGCTTGGTCTTATCAACCATTTATCCACTTGGGTGATATTGACCTGACTTACCTGGGATAATTCAATTTGTCCTTTTTCCCCATTTTCCTTGATATTCAACAGATGTTTGACTATGTTGATTTTGCCCAGTGTTCCAGCACTACTTTCTTTATCGAGATCTAACAAATTTTTATTTATCAAGTCGAATGTCTCTTCACAAGAATCTCTCATCTCTTTAGCTCTTTTTCTGCTCTCGGATATATTATGTTCCCATGCCTTCAGTAAGATGTTACCTCTAGTTTTCTCTAGGATAGACAACCTAGAACTGATGGCCACCTCTTCTTTCTTTGTTGCTATAACAACTTCTTGGAAAGCAACCCAAGTTGTTGCAGTTTCTCTTTCTCTCGAGGAGATATCCTTTAATGATTGTTCTATCATATGAAAATGATTTTGTATGGTTTCTACTTTGGCAAGTAGATCCTGTTGAGCTACTTCTACCTTATTTCGTATTTCTGTGGCTTGGGATTGGAATAATGTTATGTCTATGACCTGGTTTTCAACATAAATTAATTTAGACTACAACATATTTATTTGCTTTTCCGGTTGACTTACCTGCGTTTGGCTAATTTGTGTCGACTGATGCATCTGCTCAAGGTCGGATTTAAGTCTCTGGGTTTCATGTTGATCAGTCACTCTTGCTTGCTTGAAACCTTTGTTTGCTTCATCCCTGACATTCATCTATGTCGTTGTTAACCGAGCCTCCAATTTGTTGATCAATAGGTTCTTTTGTTTCAACTGTGCCCTCAAAGTTCTGATTGAATATTGGTTGGTTGTTGCATAAGCCCCAAATGTTCCTGCTATCTCATCGACGAATTCTTCCTCTTCCAAGGCTTCCCCATCTGCTAGGATTTTGTATTTTTTAGCTACTTCACCCGCTCTTTGGTATGTTTCTTGCTTCACCACGACCTTCCTTTTCTTACTGAAGAAGAATTCATTAGGAGGCAACTCTTCTACAGAGATAGGTGTCAGGTCCTCCTTGAATATCCACTCTGTATCAGGGTTCCCCTTTGTGAATTGTAAGGGAGTGATGGACGCAATGGAGCTGTCGATTTCCTTGGTAACTATCTCTGGGTTTCCTTATTCCTAGTTGGGTATCTCTTCTTCCTGATTCGAGATCTTAGTTTCCTCTGTCTTGTCCTGAGTCTCTTGTTTGTTAGGGTTTGCACCCGCTGAACTTTTATCTTCTGCTTGTTGTGTACTTGGAGGTTGTGAGTTTCTGCCTTGTAAAAATTTAGGGAGGCAACTTCTCCTGTAAAAGAGTTTAGGCCAGTAATATCCTACCCTCAGGATTTTATAAGTCGTTGCTCTCCACACATGATGTCCTCTGCATACTCCTTCATGAAATTCGTTTATGACCTTTTCTATTTCTGATTCTACCAAACAAACCAAAAGGAAGCCTAGAGGGTCTTTCCAGAACAATTGGCTTTCGGATATACAGTACTTTACCACATGTAATTTCAGTGTCCTGGCTTTAGATGGAGATAAATCACTCAGACAATTCAGGGTCAGAAGGTACGATACTATGTCTTTATACCAACCTGATAAGACAAACTTCTCTTCGATTCTGGTTGGAGCTATTTGGTCATCAAATTCATCTATGTCCACACATCTTTTGTATTCTTGCAAGTTATTTATTCCGAGTGCTCTGAAGTTTGATTCAGCTAAGAGCTTATCCAATCCCTGTCCTTTTACGAGCTTTGTCGGTTTGGCCTCTGATCAAATTCTTGAATTTTGGCGAGCCACTGTCGGGCTGCACCAATATATCTTTTATAGAACTGGTGGGCACATATGAAATTACCTTGGAGTGTAACACGTAGGCTCTGAAAGCCTTCAGTGCCTTTACCATAGAATATGCTTGCTTTTCCATTATATCATATCTCAATTCTACATCTCTAAGGCTCTTACTAAAGAATGTTATCGGTTGCTCAAAACCCTCTTCGTTCTTCTGGAGGAGTACTACCGCGATCGTGTGTTCGGAGGCGAATGAGAAAATCATAAACTCTTTGAGATAATCAGGGTTGGATAGCACGGGTGCTTCTCTTATAACTTTCTTGATACGTGCAATTGATGCTTTGGCTTCTGCCATCCATTTGACTTCATTGTTCTTCCTCAACATATCTGTGATCAATTTTACGATTTCAGCAAAATTCGGGATAAATCTCCTCAAAAATTTATTTTTCCTAAAAATGATTGAATTTCTTTTACATTTCTAGGGATATTTATAGTATCTATAGCTTTGACCCTTTTAGGATCGATTTTAATTATGTCTTGAGACACAATATGGCCCGGGAGTTTACCTTCTTGCATCGCAAAGTGAGACTTCTTAGGGTTTAAGGACAAACCAAAATTTCGGCATTTCTCGACTGTTTGCTTGAGGTGTATCAGATGATAATCATCAAATTTAGAAAAAACTGTCAGATCATCAAGGTAAATGACCACGAATTTATCTCTCACCGACAAAAGCGATATCCATAGCACGTTGGAAGGTAGCACCTGCATTCATTAAACCAAAATGCATTTTGTCATACATAAATGTGCCCCAAGGGGTGGTGAAGGTTGTTTTCTCTTTATTGTGCTCACTGAAAGCAATATGATTATAACCCGAAAACCCGTCGATCATTGACATTCTATTTGTCCCAACCACCTTCTCCAAAACGTGATCCATTTTGGGAAGCAGATAATTGTCTTTGAGGGAGGATTTATTTAGATTTCTAAAATCCACACATAGTTTGATCTCTCCACTCTTCTTCCTAATCGGGACCAAGTTAGCTACCTAGTCAAAGTATCTCAGTGGCCCAATTATTTTTGCATCCAAAAGCTTTTTAACTTCCTTTTCGACCACGGGTAATAAAATGGGATTGATTTGCCTGAGTTTCTGTCTGAAAGGTTTAACACCGGGCTTCAAAGGTATTTTGTGTTTGATTACCATGGTGTCATAAGTTCTTAGCTCATAGTACGACCAAGCGAACACGTCTTTATACTGCTGGAGTAAATCTGCATACTTCCCTTTCATCTCGAGGGGAAGATATTTTGATATATTTACTATTCTAGGCTCCTCTTTGGTCCCTATGTCACAATCTTCAACTTCTTCTGGTTGAGGCTGTAAAGCATATTTTAGGGGCATGTCATTTTGGTCAAACAATCTTTCTAGAGGGATACCCTCGTAACTCTTCAGTTAGATTTCCTGACCCCACTAAGTCTCGAAGACATCTTAAAAGAGTTTAGGCCAGTAATATCCTGCCCTCAGGATTTTATAAGTCGTTGTTCTCCACGCGTGATGTCCTCCGCATACTCCTTCGCGAAGCCTAGACGGTCTTTCCAGAACAATTCGTTTATGACCTTTTCTGCTTCTGATTCTACCAAACAAACCAAAAGGAAGCCTAGACGGTCTTTCCAGAATAATTGGCTTTCGGATATATAGTACTTTACCGCATGTAATTTCAATGTCCTGGATTTAGATGGAGATAAATCACTCGGGCAGTTCAAGGTCAGAATGTACGATACTATGTCTTTATACCAACCTGATAAGACAAACTTCTCTTCGATTAAAGACACATATGAGAAATGATGCAAAATGCGAAATAACAAAAGAAACACATAACCCAGTCTTGACGGAAAAAAGAGTCTTCGATCTGCCTTGTATTAATTCTGGCGAAATAAATATTCTCTGGTACAATCAGCCAAAGGAGAAAAATCTCTTCTCCCTTCTTTCAAAGTCATACTTATACAAAATTTTAAAATGCTTTGAATTCTAATCATTCCAAAAATTTCGGTTACAAATGGAAAATGAAGCGTTTTGCTTCCTTGTCTCTTGTCTTCCTCCACGTGGGTTGGGCATTTTCTTTTCTTGTTCTTTGGCTCCAAAAATAGGATGGGATCAGCTTTTGTCACTGTTTGCCTCCAAAAGTCTTCCCTTTCCCCTGCTCGATACAAATAACACACTTTTCTACTAACTGGGCTATCATCTTGGAAGGTTCGGCATGACTGTTCGCCTCGAAAGTGTAAAAATCCTTTGCCAATTGTGGCAATCTTTTTCCTACTTGTCGGTCTTCTGCGATGATAGACCACAATTGCAAGCTTGGTCTTATCAACCATTTATCCACTTGGGCGATATTGACCTGACTTACCTGGGATAATTCAATTTGTCCTTTTTCCCCATTTTCCTTGATATCCAACAAATGTTTGGCTATGTTAATTTTGCCCAATGTTCCAACACTACTTTCTTTATCGAGATCTAACAAAATTTTATTTATCAAGTCGAATGTCTCTTCACAAGCATCTCTCATCTCTTTAGCTCTTTTTCTGCTCTCGAATATATTATGTTCCCATGCCTTCAGTAAGATGTTACCTCTGGTTTGCTCTAGGATAGACAACCTGGAACTGATGCCCACCTCTTCTTTCCCTATTGCTATAACAACTTCTTGGAAAGCAACCCGAGCTGCTGCAACTTCTCTTTCTCTCAGGGAGATATCCTTTAATGCTTGTTCTATCATATGAAAATGATTATGTATGGTTTCTACTTTGGCAAGTAGATCCTGTTGAGCTACTTCTACCTTATTGTGTATTTCTGTGGCTTGGGATTGGAATACTATTATGTCTATGACCTGGTTTTCAACAGAAATTAATTTAGATTGCAACAGTTTTATTTGCTCTTCCTATTGACTTACCTGTGTTTGGCTAATTTGTGCTGACTGATGCATCTGCTCAAGGTTGGATTTAAGTCTCTCGATTTCCTGTTGATCAGTCACTCTAGCTTGCTCTAAACCTTTGTTTGCTTCATCCCTGGCATTTGTCTCTGTCGTTGTTAACCAAGCCTCCAATTTGCTGATCAGTAGGCTCTTTTGTTTCAACCGTGCCCTCAAAGTTCCGACTGAATATTGTTTGGTTGTTGCGTAATCCCCCAATGTTTCTGCTATCTCATCGGTGAATTCTTCCTCTTCCAAGGCTTCCCCCTCTGCTAGGATTTTGTATTTTTTAGCTACTACGCCCACTCTTTGGTATGTTTATTGCTTCAACACAACCTTCCTTTTCTTACTGAAGAAGAATTCATTAGGAGGCAACTCTTCTATAGAGATAGGTGTCAGTTCCTCCTTGAATATCCACTCTGCATCAGGGTTCCCCTTTGTGAATTGTAAGGGAGTGATGGACGCAATGGGGTTGTCGATTTCCTTGGTAACTATCTCTGGGTTTCCTTCTTCTTGGTTGGGATCTCTTCTTCATGATTCGAGATCTTAGTTTCCTTTGTCTTTTCCCGAGTCTCTTGTTTGTTAGGGTTCTCACCCGCTGAACTTTTATCTTCTGCTTGTTGTGTACTTGGAGGTTGTGAGTTTCTGCCCTGTAAAACTTTAGGGAGGCAACTTCTCTTGTGCTCTTGGAATGTATAAAAATCAACCATATTACCGGGCAGCAGAGCTTGAACCCGACTTAAGACTTCAGAGTAGGACCTTGCACCTCGAAAGATTTCGTCATGAGGTGAGTTTTCGTGTTCGTATCTCTTCAGCCCACATCTCGCCATGTGATTACTCACAACCTTATTGGGGTCATGTTTCTTAAACTGAATGTTCACCAATTTCATTTCCTCCAAGGCCATAGACTCCGCTTTGGCATGGCCAAAATCTAATAAAGAATATGTACCAATGTGAATGGGGAAGGGTGACCATACCTTCTTCGATATTCCTTTGAGCTCCTTGCTTATCCCACTGAGCACAGTTTGCCTGGCGATCTCGCGACATACTAGCTTGTCTGGTGAGAATAGTGGTAGAGCATATGGGGGGACAGAGGTGCCAAAAACCCTAATATATGAAAATTCCTCTTTTATATACCAATCTGCCACACTGCCCAGGTTGGCCGTGATGTTATCTGAAATCCTGGGAAGCAGATGGTTGAAGATAGAGACATGCATTGGCACCATTACCCCGTTGAAAATCTCGTAGACGAATTCTTTGGATTTATCTTCCCAGAGTTTCGAGTGGTAGACATGAATAGGCTCTGCATTAGTTGGATTCCAGCTCCAGCTCATTAATGGGAAAGGTGTCATGAAGAAAATAGCCTCCATGATGTAAGCCGACATGAAGAATGAGGATGTTTTCCCGCTCACCTTTTGTGCTCGATATTATGTAATTCGACTGGCCAGACTGTCTGACAACAATTTGGCCCAGTCGAAAGAGAATCCCTCTGCTACTGTGTGCATAAGTGGTACCCATGGGAGAAAGAAGTGAGAGGTGTCCTCCTTCCCATATAGTCTGCAAACCATCATTTCTATATACATGAATTATGGTACCAACGATGAGATTGAATAAATTCCATTAGTATCGGCCCTGAATTTCGTGAGGTGCGAAACCCAATCTTTGATCAGATCGGATAAGCTTTTCCCAAACTGCTCACATTCCTTTGTTTTGAAACCCTCCAAGAATCCAACATTGTGAGTAAGGTCTGGTTTGGGAGACAATTTATACATTTCCTGTAAATGCTCTGGTCTGAATGTCCCAATTGCCACCTTTTGCTCATTGAAAATTGTCCTAGTCGGGATGTCTACATGGTCCAGCGCCCATTTGATCATATCATAATAGGGAAAAAGTCGTGGCCTTGTTGCTATCTTGTGCATCTCCGACTAAGCGACGATTTTGTATTTGGTGGACAAGTCATCTTTCTTGTTATCACTGGAATCATCTGGACAATCTATCAGCTCGGATTGCAGAATGTCGGAGACATACGTCCATGTTTTGACAGTATTGATACTTCTAGGCGAGGTATCATAAATAATATCTGAACCTTGACCTGGACTCTCGAGAGATGCCTTGGACGCTTTTCGCAGAGCCATGATATAGAACTTTGCAATTAGATCCCTTGTCACAGAAAATGAAAACACAGACATAGGTTATCTTGGTGAACTTGGCTCTGCGCAAATTAGAAAGAAATCTAAGATAATGACTGAAACATTTTCTCTTTGAGCACTTAAGTCTGTGCGAGTCCTTGCTGACAAAACGTTTAAATCATTTAATAAAAAGATTTAGAAATAAAACGGGATCTTACTATCAGTCACCTCACTAAATTTCTTAATAAATGCCATAAATGTTTGATAATTCACGATTCAGGAGGATCGCGACAACGTTTAATTCTCGATCCGTAGGCCATACGGGTTGAAGGTCGTTTAAGGTGTTAATTACTTCAGTTCAACATTTTATTAAGTGTGTTTAGTCCTTAATCCATTTTTCGGAGTTCGCAGTATCGAATGATTTTACTCCTAGTCGTCGAATCCGTGAACCCCGAATTCGCGATATTGCGACTTGGTTGATTAACTGTGATTTGACTTAAGCTTTTAATTAACCCCTATTAATTAACGAAAATCGTGACTTTGGGGATCAGAGCTACACATATGTTGTTTCTGGGGTAACAATTGTTGAGTCGCGAAATCGCGACGAAGATTAAATATGGCTTAAAAGTCATTATTCTTGCTATTAACCAGTTTTAACTTAAACTAAACTCGCAACTTCGCGCATCGTACATTTGAAGGGCGTTCGAGGTGTGACTCCCAAAACGCGAGAGCACGATGTATCAAAGGTGATAATCCGTGTTTAAAGGTTAAAAAACCGTGATTAAACTTAATGCAACTTCGTTACTTCGCGTGTCGGGATATCGAGGGTTCAGATATGTATAACCATGATATATACGAAATCACGAAATCTGACTTTTTAGGCTTAGGTGTATCGTCTCTATACTTAGACAAAAGGTGGCTCCGACCTTTGATGACAAGATTATTCGGAAAAATACAAGTGTTCCAACAGGTTCCTTCTCGATGGATCCTCCTTGATAACACTATCGAGAGATCTCTTGTCGGAGTTAACTTTTCAAGCATACCTTCCTCTCTGATAACTCATCTCAATGAGTTAATTTAAGGTAATTAAAGGATGATCATTTAAACCTTAATCATAGCTCATTGGCCAGTTTGACCTTATCCAAACGTTTTAATCAGGCCCACGTATAACGCTCCTTCATGGAAGCATGATTCTCGAGATACAAAATATTCCTTTAGGAAACCCTCGTCGGAACAATAAATTACCATACACATTTATCTCTTCAAATGGATCCTTCTCGATGGATCCTCCCCGATAGCACTATTGGGAGATCTCCTCTCGGAGTTAGCTTTTCAAGAATACCTTCCTCTCCAAAAACTCATCTCGACGAGTTAATTTAAGGTAGTTAAAGGATGATTATTTAAACCTTAATCTTGATTAATGTTTTGTATGCGCAAGATGAATGTAGCTCACACATGCAAATGTATAACATCTCATTTGTGACACGTTTCCCGATATGAAAAATGAATATTCCTTGGGGAATTTCCATCGAAAGGCACGAGGACCTCGATACATTCCGATATAACATTTCGATAGCTCCTTCCTAATAACATTGTCGAAGAGAATTTTTCATGTGAAATCTCCCAACCACAATGTTCTAGTGTCGCACATCCGATAGCACACATTCAGAGAAAATGTTCTTCTAAGGGTATCATTGGCGATACACTTCTCCACCTCGATACAAGTTGTAACCTATTTAGAATTAATTGCATAAGGTTTGGAGTAAATTTTAAGTGCATAAAACCTATTTCCAACCCTAATTGATGCACTATTCATCTTCTATAAGTTGATAGTTGTGTATATTGTAGCATCAAGCTAGCCCGAGACATCTACAAAATTCTAGTGTAACAAGTATGCATAAGCTCTAGTTTTAATCATTTTATGCTGATATTAAAGACTTGGTGAACTTGTTTTGGTATTGCTTATTGCAGGAATTCAAAGCAACATCATGTGCCGATGTAACACATCCACTATCATAATTTAAAATTTTCGGGTTAATCTCCCACAATTGTGAAATCCCCAGAAGCCTATATTAGCAAAATGCTGAATCCCTGGTTTAATGTCGGGATTCGGGGTTGCTTCTATCGGGGTTTTGACACCCATGATGTCTTGACAACTTCAATCATCGATCGCC
>ML812053.1:86862-101879 GCA_009831015.1 Picea engelmannii | reverse complement strand
GAAAATGTTTAAATGACCTTAAATAATGTATTAATATATGACCACACTATTATGCTTGAGTTCAATGTAATTTTATAATAACATATTAATTGTTTTTTGCATTTTTGTATGTATGTTTTTTTATATTGTTTATTTTTAATTTTTATAATAATAGTGGAAAAACTATTTTTCAAATTTTGATGAATTTTGATTTTTGAAATTGTAATAAAAAATAGCTCTCATAAAAATGAAAATTTATAAATTTATAAAATTATAAATTTTCACGATTAAATATTTGTTATCCTTCTTTTCCAACAAATTACCAAATTAAAAATAATAATCAATTTGTAAAACCTTTATGTCTCCATCTTCTAACTATAATTTTTATGAAATTATTAAAACAAATACAAGTTCATCAATGTTGAACATTGATGAAGATGAATCGACATATAATGATACATTTGAATCTCTTATGTTTACTATTTGATTATTATAATGGCATTGATTTTATATCTTCTCAAAATATTACTATTATAGGATGGAAACAAATTTTTTATACACAAAGAATTTTGATAACCTAATAAAATACATTTAAATAAAATAATGGAACTTCGAATGGTGTTTCAAATTTCAAATGAAAAGTTAACGTAATGTAATAATAACAATTATTTATGATACCATATAGTTAATCTATATGGTATAGAATTTAAATATATAAATTAAATAAATTTACGGTCATTGATTTTATGCGACATGATATACGGTAATGACTTACAAAGTGCATGCATATGCACTTGTAATAACTCCTCCTTAAGTGAATATGTAGTGGAAGAAAAGACTGATTTGGTAGTAAAGGACACTAATCATTGAATAAATACATGGTGTTCTATAGTAAATTTATTTAATAAATACATAGTGTTCTATAGTAAATTTATTTATTTATTAAATATAGAGCAATGTAACATGTATATACTTATTTATATATAGAGAGAGAGGCATGGGAAGTAATAGACATACCATCTTATCTACTTATAATATAAGTTTAAACATAAATAGATAATAGTAAAGCATTAATATTAATGATTAAGACATAAAAGGGGAGAAATGGACATAAGTTTGGTAATAAATATTGTTTTTATTTATGAAATGCATAAAATTTGTTTTTATAAGAGAACGATTAATCTCTTAAACAAGTTTCAAACCGCCAAACCTTGAAATAAAGATATTGTATTTTTTGCACCTATAGAAGAAAAAGAAAATTAGGCTAATCTACCATACAGGGATGATTTTAAGGATGGAAATTTATTTTAAAATGTAAAATCCTTGGCAAAACTTAGTAATCCTTCATATGCCAACTATAAAATGTTTGGCGATATTTTTGTAAAAATATTCAAATTTCTAAGGATTTTGTATATTTTGTATACAATTTTGGCGATTTTTAAGGTAAAATAGTTTTATTCTATAGAATTTGGACGAATCATTTTTAAAATAGCGAATCATTTTTTGGGAAAAACCATGAAAAATTAGCCCACGAGTGAAATTTAGCCCCTAAAATCATCCATGCTACCATAGATATAAATTGTATATACAAATACCAAATAGTTACTACAAATGATGTGTTGATGTCAATTTTGACAAATTTTGAAAATGACATTGCAACATATCTATATTTGTGATCCAAAATAAAGGTTTGATATTTCATATAGTTGAATAAGTTGCATAGGAACAATGTTCCTCATGGACAACTTATCTAGGTGCCATGGTAAATCATAATCAAACATGGTCAACTATATCCTATCATGGTAAACCATATCCAACTATGATTAAACATGGTTGACTAGAGTCAACCATGGTTAACCATAGTCAACCATGGTTAACCATATTCAACCATGGACAAGAAAATTCAACCATAATTATCCATGGGTAAAGTTAATCGTAGTCCACCATAGTCAAATATCATCAACCATAGTTAAATATAGTCAACCATGGTCAAAGGGGCCTTTCTAGTTTTGTTTGGTCCTGAGTAGTACTCTTATATGGTTTATTCATAGTTTTAAGGTATTGGTATTGTTCTGTAATGAGTTATTTAAGAAATGATGTATGCAAAGAAAAGGCCCCCTAGGGTTCTTAGTATCTTCCACTTTCAGGATTATCTTTCATTGCATTGCATAAGTATATTATGATATTCTTAGGACATAATCATAGCTTTATTTAATGTACCTTAGAATTGCTTTGGTTACAAAAAAATTGAATGAATAAAACCCTCCCTTGTTGCATTAGTACTTGTCCTAGAGTTTGGGTTTTTGTGTGATCTTTTGGTCTTTACTTTTTCATCTTTCACCACATGCATGTTTCTTGTTAATGTAGGCCTTTAATTTAATATTGGAATGTATTTCAAGTTAGATAAATAGAATATCCATTTCTTCTTAGTATTTATCTTTTTTATTTTTCTTTACAATTGGATAGTTCATGTAGCGTCCCCAACCTCCAAGTTGAGCCACACCACACACAAATTTTCTTCGGTTCCATTTATTAATTAACATGCCCTGCATATGCAATGAATATGAAGTTCTAATAGCATAAATGCATGCATAAATATACACAAATATGACATAGGATAATTAGCATTAACAACCACTTATTAATAATCATAAGCACATAAATAACAACTATCTTATAATGAAAATCACCAACTGGATGAAAACCTCACTCGTTCCTCTCAACCATAGAATTTTTTGTTCATGCACTCTCAACAATGGGTCACCCCCAATATGGGGTTATGAATCCACCAAGGGAACGACTACCTAATCCAAATTAAGGTCTAACATAAAAATCAATAAAGGATAGGCCCAGGTGCCAACTCTAGCAATAGTTCCCAACTCACTTCCTCTCATTCCTGATAGCCTGTGCCACCCAAGGAAGTGTACCCCTTCTTTGATCAATAGTCCTTCAGATGTCCCACTTCCCTTATAGGGATTCAACAATAGACCGACCAGGAAATATCAGAGCTATGTAGCACATGGAAAACTAGGTTTCTTTGAGAGAGTTTTGACACCCAGTAGCCTAGCACAAAAGGAACCTATTCCCAAAAATTATCTCGCCCAAAGAGAATGCTCCACATCGTTGACAAACTGATTCTTCAACCCAAACCTCCAAGGTCTTACTGGGTAACAATCAGTTTCATTGCTCTCTAGGAAAGGGTACATATAGTGGATAGAATGAATGAGTGAATGATTGGAAAGAATGAATGCGAATTACACTAATTCCCAACCTTATATATGCATGTTCCCTTTTTGATACTTGACATTCAAGGAAGTACTTCTCCCACACTTGGTAATTTATTTCCCCACTTAGGAACTTAAGATAAAGTTAATAATGTGACTTAGGACATAGGAATAATATTATTTTATTCCTTGGCTTAAGCCCCCTTGACCTATCCCATTTTCCTAGACCTTCAACCCCCTTTCCCTCTCGTGGAGTACTATTTCCCCATACTCTTTTATATGACTTGGTTTTTCGTGGTGATGTAATTTATTATTATATATACGAGTGTGATTACAATTAAAATTTGTTAGGCACATTGGCCTTTCAAATCATAGGCTCCCTAACCTAAATCACATCGACACTCTGGCCTCAAAACATCTATACAAAGGAACTCTTTCCCAATACATCCTCGCTCACCAGCCTATAAAGAATATGTATATTTATAATTAGGTTTCAGTCTAGAGGTATTGAATTCCACTCCCCCTTATTTATGCACCGTCCTTAGTGCATTATATACACATGTACAAAAAAAATTCTTCAAAAATATCCAAAAATATGTCAAGGCTCCTCCCGCATGGCATCCTCATGCTCCCATATTGCGTCCTTAGGACCGTAATAGGTCCATTGGACCTTTACCAGTCCTATTTCTTGATTTTGGAGGATATTGAATTTCCTTTATAGTATGCACACTCAATAAACTCAAAAGTCACCTTCTTGCTCCACCTAGATCATATTCCAATCAATTACATGATTAGCATTAGGCATATACATTTTAAGAAAAGACACATGGAATACACTATGAATGCACATGGATGTAGACAATTCAAGTATGCAATTGATTGGAATTATGAATGAAAATGTATCCTCACCCTTTAACTTATGAAATTATATACATCTAGCTATATAATCAACCACCTCCATCTTCATACTTGGCCAAAAATATTGGTTCTTTACAATTGCAATTATTTTCTAGTAACTTGGGTGTCCAACATAAGGCACATTATGCATTTATATTAGCATTATATTTTTCATCTCTTGAGATTTAGGAAGATATAATCTTCCCATTAGGATTCCATCCTCTCTTAGCTCATAATCTTTAACTTTTTGCTAAAAATTACCTTGTTTTAATATTTCTTTTGTTTCGAAATAATGATGATACAATTTTTTAGCTTCCAAAGTATGTCCTTAAAATCATATGTATACATGCTAATGGTTGTTACATGCATCTCATGAACCCTCCTGTTGAGTGCATCAACCATGTTGTTCTCTTCGACTTTTCTATTTTTTATATCAAAGTCATACTCACTGAGGAATTCTAGTCATCTAATTTGTCTGTAATTCAAAGCTAGTTGTCTAAACAAATATTTCATACCATTATGGTCTATCCTTAGATCAATTGTTTTTCCCATAAGATAATGCCTTCACATATTCAATGCATGAACTATGGATGTCAATCATAAATAATGAGTGGAATAATGTCTCCCATGTTCCTTCAACTTTCTTAAATCACAACAGATCACATGCCCATTTTGGCTAACGAATCTGTAGATCCAGTCCCGACAAACCTTGCATTGGGGGATAAAATTTTGTGGTGCTTAGTTACATGAAAGAAAGAATGGTGGAAAAAGGTGTTGGTCAAGGATGATTTTAGGGGATAAATTTCGCTCATGGGCTAACTTTCCATGTTTTTTCCCAAAAAAAGATTCTCTATTCTAAAAATGAATCACCCAAGTTCTCTAAGTTAAATTATTTTACCTTAAAATCGCTAAAATTTTATACAAACATATTAAATCCTTAAAAAAATGAATATTTTTACAAAAACATAATCAAACATTTTATAGTTGGAATATGAAGGATTATTAAGATTTGCCAAGGTTTCTACATTTTAAAATAAATTTCCATCCTTAAAATCATCCCTGGTGTTGATTAATAAATATCTCGAGGGGGACACGTTCCCGAGTCTGCAACTAGGGTTTAGAGCCTCCCTGTGGCACTGATCTATGGCACCACATCCATTGCCCCACTGCGGCTCATGAATCGCAAGGAGGGGGAGCCACCAAGCGCCTCCTACAGCCAAATCACGACAAATGGAAATCCCTCAGAAGGGCCAAAGCAGTCGATTTTTGAGTCGCCACCAAACCTGCGCGCGGAGCTTCTGGAGGAGGGAAATTTCAAAGATCGAGAAATGGATATAGATCCTGGGAAGGAGACGGCCCCTAGCCGTGCGTCAACTCCATGGTTGTCGGGTAAATGTATCCCACAAGTGCCGCAAGCCCTAAAGTATGTCATCAACTCACCACGTATAGAAGAGAAGAAGCAATACATGAGGGACTACGCCTTGGTGGGTAAATTTATAGGGCTCTGGCCTTTGGAGCGAGATCTGGTCAAATGGATACAATACTGGTGGAAGCCGAGAGGGCATTATGATTTACAACTGGGCTCCAAGGGCTTCTTTACTATTATCTTCCACAACCTGGAGGATCGCAATCGCATCTTCGATGGGGGACCATATTTCTACAACTCGGTAGGACTCTTTTTAAGATTATGGACTGAGAAGTTCATCCCTGAGAAGAAATACTTTGCCCATGCGCCAGTATGGATCAGATTATACTCCTTTCACCGGGAGTTCTGGCTTGAAGAGGTCCTAGCCGGCATTGGGAACACTATAGGCATCTATGTCAATTCCTCAGAGGCCACTAAGCAGCGGCGCTATACTTCTTACGTGTGAATATGTGTGTATTTGAACATAGCCAAGCCGCTCCCAGGATCCATCACATTGGAATATCATGACGAGGACTGGTCTCAAACCATTGAATACGAGCATATCCCATTCCGATGCAGAAAATGCCATGAGAACGGTCACCTCTTCAGAGACTTCCCACTCAACACGGTGCCAAAAGAAGGGAACCCAGAAAGCAGAAAGGACAAGGATGGCTTTGTATGACCAACGGGGAAAAGGCGTCAAGGAGGAAGGAAACAACCAGCTCAGGTAAGCAAAGATCCCTCAACTAGTAATAAATTTTCCATCTTGCAAAATCAACCAGAAAACCCCATAAATCCTGTAAACCCCATGGCCCCACCTCCGAGTAATGCCCCTCAATCTATCAATCAAGGCACAGAACGACAGACCCAGGGCAAGGAGCTTGACCTCTCCCCCCCCAACACTGCTCCTGACCTACAAGAGATAGATGACGGGGAAGCGGATATGGAGCTAGAGGAGCAAGACCTTGCTGGGGTGGACCTGGAGCACCTGGAGCACGCCTATAGGCAGCAACAACTCTACACCATACCCAGAGATCAACTACGAAAGGTACACAAAGTATTCCTCAATTCCTCAACTGGGTCCTCAGCTCAGGCCAGCAAAAGCCTAGGAATCCAGGGTGGTCAATCAAAAAACCCGGCTAAAACCCAGAAAGACGAAAAGAAAAGGGGCAGAAAATCCACCAACAAACTCATACAAGAAATAAGGAACTTTATGGTAAACTCGGGACAAATCAACCTGATTTCGGATAACTTCCCTCCTCTCCCCACATCCCCGTCATCATGAAGATCATCACTTGGAATATCAGAGGCCTCAACGGACATAGCAAGCAAAAATTGCTACGGGATCTGATATTAGCAGAAAAACCAGAAATTCTACTTCTACAGGAAACAAAATGTACTTCAGAAGACATTGACAAGCTACTACCCCACTACTGGAAACTGGGGAAGGCAGTTTCAATAGACGCCACAGGAACAACCGGTGGTCTGGCCATTTTGTGGAACACCAATGCAGTGATAGTGGACAATTTTATTACCACCAAATGGTCCATCAGAGTTGATTACAGGCTTATTGGCTCAAATAGGCCTGGACATCTGACCAATGTCTATGTCTCTACCAACCCAAGGGATAAGCAGGCCTTCCTCAGGAGCCTGTGCTATGTTGCTAGCCTGACATAGTACAAAAACTGGACCGTCGATGGTGACTTCAACATTATTCGCATCCTGGAGGAAAAAAGAGGAGGCTCTAGGCGCCTGGATCGGGACTTCAGTGACTTCAATACTCTCATAGATGATCTCCACATAATTGATCTGGACACCAACAATGGCTTGCACACCTGGACAAATAGAAGAACCAGTATACATCAAATTGCCTGCAAGCTAGACAGATTCCTGATATCTGAATCTCTCATGTTGGAAGGCACCGCAATGGAATCTGCTATCCTAAATTTCTCTGGGTCAGACCATTGGCCTTTGCAATTAAGGATGGATATCCCAGCCACCCCTGGTAAGAAGCCTTTCAGGTTTGAGAAATTCTGGCTAGACCACCCGGAGTTCCAAGAAAATATCCAGGCCTGGTGGAGGGAGGCAGCGGTCCCTCGCGGATCCAAAATGTATAGATTCCAGCAAAAGCTAAAGAACCTCAAGAAAACTCTCAAACTCTGGAACCAACACACCTTTGGCAACATTTTTTATGCTCAAAAACAGTTGCCGGCACAATTGGAAGGGATTCAATAGCAGATTAGACTACAGGGGTTGACAAATGAACTCAAGGCCCAGGAAATAACATTAAATCAGCAGCTCGAAGTCAGGAAAAAGGAAGAAGAGATATTATGGAAACAGAAATCGCGAGGGCAATGGCTCCGGGAAGGGGAGCGCAACACCAAATTCTTCCATAGAACTTTCATCCAAGGATGACACTCCAACAAGATCACCCATCTCATCTCAGACGATGGGGACATCGTACATTCCCATGAGGACATGGAAAATACCTTGACATGCTATTTTCAAAACCTTCTCACAGAACCCCGGGCAGACAGACATGAGGCCATCAACAAAGTCACGTGGCATGTGCCTTCCCTAGTCACCTCGGAGCAAAATGTTGCCCTTCTCTGGCCAATAACAATAGAGGAAGTGGACCAAGCACTTCAGGAGACTCCCAATGGCAAGCCTCCTGGCCCCGACGGATTTACAAGCGACTTTTTCCATCATTGTTGGCCTCTGATCAGAACAGAAGTCTGGGAAATTTTAGAGGATTCCCGAGCCATTGGCCATATTCTCTAGGCTCTCAATGCCACTTTCATAACCTTAGTTCCCAAAGAGGGGCAGGCACATCACCCCAAGCAGTTCAGGCCGATAGCTATGTGCAACATCATTTATAAGCTCCTTACAAAAGTGATAGCCAGGAGACTCAAACCCATCTTACCTACAATAATATCCCTGGAGCAATCAGGCTACGTTGAGGGTAGACAAATCCTAGACAGCATTATCCTCGCCCATGAGGTGATCCATTCTCTGCAGAAGACCAAGACCCCAGGTATGCTCCTCAAATTAGACCTCTCTAAATATTTTGACAAGATCAGTTGGGAATACATGGAAGCAATGCTTCTTTCTTTTGGCTTTGATCAGGGCTGGGTAACCTGGATAGTGAATCTAACCTCTTTAGCTTTCTTCTCTCTTCTCATCAATGGCGTCCCTTCGAAGCCCTTTTCCCCCTCTAGAGGAATCAGGCAAGGAGATCCCCTCTCTCCGTTTCTGTTCATTATCCTGGCCAAGGGCCTTAGTAGGTCCATCCATGCAGCAATTGAAACCAAACTCCTGACAGGTCTTCCCTTGCATGGTATCTCCCCTCCTATCTCGCACAACCAATTTGTTGATGACACCCTCTTGATGGGCAGCCCCACGGTCCGGGAAGACAACTCCCTCCTGGATATCCTTCAAACTTTCTCTGATGCTTCAGGCCTGAACTGCAACAAGGATAAATCCCAAATCTTTTTCTTCAACACCCCTCCTCCGGTCTAGTGCCATATCTCTAGCCTCCTCATTTTCAACAGAAGCTCCCTTCCATCCAAATAACTTGGCATCCCCTTGATCGACAACGCCCTCCTGAAATCCTCCTGGGAACACCTCTTATCTTTCTTCTCCAAAAGTCTCTCCTATTGGACCTATAGAGCTCTTAATCTCCCCAACCGCCTCACTCTTCTCCAGGCCATCCTCCAGGCCCTTCCGATCTACTCCTTCTCTGTGTTGGCTGCTCCGAAGTTTGTACTTAACACTATCAAAAGCCTACAAAGAAAATTCATCTGGAAAGGCCTCAATACAGGAAAGAAAATAGCGTTGGTTAGTTGGGACAAACTCTGTCGATCCAAGGAGCAAGGAGGCTTGGGACTGAGGGATCCCTCCATCATGAACAAGGTGCTAAGTGCCAAAATCTGGTGGTGATGGCTAAAAAGCCCCAAGGACCTCTAGGCCCGACTATGGAGGAATAAATATGCTCTGAATGTGACAGAGAAGAACCTTATCCACTGGAATGAGAATAGCCCAGGCTCCTTAATATGGACAACAACCAAGCAGAATCGACAACTGGTGACTGACCACGCCTTCTGGGAAATCAGGAATGGTAAAACGACCCTATTTTGGCAAGACTCCTGGCAACAATGGTCGGTTCTGAGCAAGGAGGAATGGGCCCCTAACATCTGTACCCCAACCACTCGGGCAGGACTGACAAAATTAGCTGACTACTGGCGGGACACTCCCCAGGGAGACACTTGGCACCAGTGGCACCTGGACAGGGAAGGCATTGATCTGGAGGCAGGCGTGGATCTGGCTCCTTGGCAAGAAGAGATGACGAAGTGGAAAATTCCCAAAATAGCAGGAGAGGATATATTGAGAAGGGGATACAGACCACAAGGAACCTTCAACACACGGGAAGCGTACCAGCTCAAGGCTCATTTAGATCCTCTCCCTAACACGAAAGCGTGGCGCAAGCTATGGAGGCTCAAGCACTGGCAAAAAATTACCCTCTTCCTCTGGCTCGTGAATCACTCTAGCATCCTAACCTGGGATAATCTAGCGAAAAGGGGCTTTGCTGGTCCCTCTATCTGCCTACTCTATGGAGAGGCAGAGGAAACAATGAACCATCTTCTCAACTCTTTCAATTATACTGCTCAAATCTAGGATCAAGCAGCGCTTATTATATGCACCTCAGACTGTTGTAGAGACAGCATCCTGACAACCATTACAAATTGGAGGGATCAAGATTTCCACTCCCCCCTCCTCAATCGGGTTTGGCAACTACTACCAGGCTTCATTCTTTGGCAAACATGGAAATAAAGGAACAAAAGGATCTTCAAAGGTCTGTCCCTCCCTTGGCAACATTGTTGGCAGCAGTGCTATCGCAACATCCTGGAGACTTTGCCCCTTCAGCCATGGTCCGGAGAAGACGTTAATAGCAACCCAGACGAACTTCCCATCCTCCGGTTCTAGACTCCACCCTCTACCCTTCAGGCTCTACCCTCTCCTCCCCCATCCCATCCCTCCGACAGTCCCTCCTTTTGGTCTCCTCCCCTAGAGGGCTTCCTCAAGCTCAATTTTGATGGGGCCTCTAAGGGAAATCCTGGAACTGTAGGCTATGGAATTGTCTTTCACAACCATCATGGGCACATCCTTCTCATCAGTGTGGGCCCCATAGGCCACTCCACGAACAATGCAATAGAACTGTGGGGTCTAACCAGGGGGTTGCAATTGGCCATTAAAAATAACTTCACTAAGTTAACCGTTGAGGGCGATTCTCTAATCATCATCAACTTGATGCAGAAAATTTTAAATGGGGCCAACCCGGAGAGAATATCGCCCAGCTAGAGACTCCTGCATGGACTGCAGACTATATCTGATTCTCTACGGCCAAATATGACCATCATCTCAGCCCACGTCAGAAGGAAGGTGAATCAAGTTGTGGATGATTTAGCCAATATGGGCATCAATTGGAGTGATTCGGAAGTCCTTTGTAATTCAGCCCTGGAACCTAATCATCTCATTCTCCAGCAGTGTATACACAAAGCTAGGACGACGGATGCTCCCCCGGATGGGGTGTTAGTGGAGACCACTTGGCGCATGCAGGAGGACGACATTTTCCAACAGAGCACGGAGCCATGTGACGGGCTTGTGCCACCGTCCGCCACCCTCCTGCGGCTTTAATATGCTCTTATGGCGATGGGAAAGGATGTTATTGCACACACTCGACCTCTGCATTTTGTTATGGCTCTAATCCTGTTCTTCGTTCACTGTCCTTGCTGGTGGTTTGATGGGCTTTCCCCCTCGCTTCCATGGTCGTTCTATGATTGTGTCCACTAGTCCCCAGTGGCTCCTTACTACACCCAACCCTATGAACTTTGTTGCGTGCACTCGATGCCTAAACATAAGCGGTGTTTGAGAGGGAGACCACGACGGGGTTCTCTCTGAAGACCTCGACGACCCTCATTTTCTTCACCTTCTATGCCTCCCTCTGGCCCATCCCTTCACCTCCAGGCCACGCATCATAGCAATACCCCTCCCGCTCTGTCGACAGGGAGCATCAATTTCCTAGAAATTATTCCTCGGTTTCCATGCTCATCTTTGCATCTCCTCCTCGCTCCACCTGTGAATGAACCGACCCATCCTCATCGCTCGAATTTTCCAAGAGACTTAGGAGAAGAGCCACCACCTTCTACACGAAAGCCTAGGAGTTCTGGGCTCCCCTTCTTTGACACCACTATGGGTGAGCAGGTAAAAGAAAATTTTTCCATCCTCTATGGCCTCGTATTCGAACTCTGCCAGGGGGTGGAGGACCTGCAATTTCGGCTGCAACTTACAAATGACAAGGTGGCGCTCTTCCTTCAGCTCCTCTCCTCGATGCATGAGACCTTCCTCTCGATCCCATAAGGAGTGACCTCTAGGCAGGAACCTAAAGCAGATACCACCGAAAGAGAGGTCAAGGCGTGTGCGACTTCGAAGCAGGAACCCGGGGCAGCTACCACAGCCAGAGATGTGGTAATGCAGTGTGCAGCAGAGGCAGAATTGAAACGGGTTGGGAGCGCAACCATGGCTGAGAAGGAAACCACGAGGCATGACCTTGGAACTAAGACCAAGGAGTAGGTCGAGGTGCAATGGGGGGACGGGACGACAGTTGTCAAAGAGGAACCATGGACAGGGGATCTCAATGCCACCTGGCCAAGTTACATGTCAGGTGTCTAGGCTCTTGCTGTTTTAGAAGTCGTGTCAGCTGGTTTGTTGTTTTTTATGGATGTCCACATTGTCTCAGACATTACTTTTTTATGGTTTATTACTATGCTTAGGCTGACTAATTTGTTGACTGGGTTGGTTTCCCCTCTGTTGTGGAAGCCCAGTAATTTCAGCAGAACCATCACTGTATTTTGAAACTCTCTTTTGCCTCTGGTAGGACCTTAATATATTAAACTTCTTACCTTAAAAAAAAAAAATATCTCGAGGGGGATTGGATAAGATGTTTGGATTCTTCCCCATCCTGTCAACTTGGTTCTCCCATTTGGAAGTTGTTGAACAACTCTCTCTCATTGTTTGAAATAAAAGTAACTTGGATTCCTAGAAATAGACAACATATCTCCATCTAGAAAGATAACATAATGGGGAATCCTTCTCTTCAAGAAGAAGTGGAAATGAAACCTCTAATCTCATGGTCCTCTGAACATGAAATAAACACTCTATTTGAACTATCAAGATGGCACTCTTTTGGTTCTTTGGATGGTTAGAATTTAGAAGATCTCCCCCCTCATATCCTTCATATATTTTGGTATCTTTTACATTCTCTAAAAGGATGTTCCCCGCTGCATATTTCATTAAGAGACTCTAGAGGTTGGGAAGCAGGTTCTTTCTTGGTTCATGCTAGATATGATGCTCTTATGGTGCAATCCATTCTTCCCCCCAAATCGAGAGTGTGGAACCAAATCTGGGCAACTAATAGTCTCCCCAAGATCAATATGTTTTGTTGGACACTCACCCATGGGAAAATTCTATCAAGGGAGAATTTACAAAAAAGGGGCTTCAATGGACCGTTTAGATGTGCTCTTTGTTGCCAACCTAAAGAAACTCTTCCTCACCCTTTTCTCGACTATTCCTTTTTTGAATTTGTTTGGGCCTTGGTATTTCTTGGTTTATATCCCCTCATCTGCTAGCTATCCTTCCCCTCCCATATTTTCAGTAGTTGGAAATCAACCTATCAAGGATGTCTCGTCAATAAGCTGATATTAAAATCTTTGTTTCTATTTGTGCCAAAATTTGCAACACAAAATATTTGTCTTGCTCGTAACATAGATATATTTTTAGGAGTCATGTACCCCCTGCAATAGGTGGCCAACAAGTGTTTCAATTTAATTATCGTTTTCTTTAATCAGAAGAACCTGAAGTTAGTCTTACATTAACATCTAACTCCATAAGGAGACACCTGGCTCCATCAATTTCCATAATTTGGAGCAATACTATCTCAACATATTTAGCAAATCCCTCCCAATATTTCTTAGCATCTTCGCTTACCAACTCAGGAGTTTGACATCTGGAAAAACAATCATGTGAAACATATTTTAATATTTGAATCAGCCTCGAAAGGTTACACAGGGGTGTCAGGAGTTGGTGGGATTATTTTCTCCCCGCGAGGACAAATAAAACTCACATTTTTATGGAGTTTGGGAATAGCAACAAATAATCAAGCTGAGGCATATGTGTTGGTATATATACTAGGTATATATACTAAGTATATATACCGACACATATACATAGTATATTATGTATATGTATATGTGTTGATATATATACTTTGTATATGTATCAACATATATACTAAGTATATATACTTAGTATATATAATACAGATATATATGCTTAGTATATATACCATCGGTATATATACTTATTATATACCAATATATACTAGGTATATATACCAACATATATATTAAGTATATATATATCGATATATATACTAAGTAAATATACCTAGTATATATACTTAATATAGTATATATAATGATATATATATTAAGTATATATAACGATAGTTGGTCGTTTCTATATATGTGTGCATATAAGGAAGTGGTTGAATTCTGTATATGTGAATATATGAAAGTGGGTTGCTTTTGTATATGCACATATATTGAAGTTGACCACTTCCACATATGCACGTGCATATAGGGAAGTGGTTGACTTCCATAAATGTGCATATATGGAAGTCCAACACTTTCGTAAATGTGCATGTATGAAATTCGACGACTTTCATATATGCACATTTACAGATGCGCTTCGGTATATGTGCATTACAAAAGCTAACCACTTATGTATATGCACATATGTAGAATCCACCTTCCGTATATGCGCATAAATAGAAGTCGGACACTTTAATATATGTGCATATATAGAGGCCAATAACTTCCATAAATGCACATATACAGAAGCCACCTTCCATATATGTGCCTATACAAAAGTTGTAAGATTTCATATATGCACATTTATAGAAGTGGTCGGATTCCGTATATGTTCATTTACACAAGTTGGCCAGCTTCCATGTATGCACATATACAAAAGTGGTAGACTCCCATATATGCGCATATATGGAATCCAACCACTTCCATATATGCACATATACGAAATCCAACCACTTTTTTGACTCCCAAAAGCACAACTTAATATTTCTTCCTACAAATGACTAACAACGCATTATTAATTATATATATTATAAATAATACTAAATAGGTGGTACCCCTTTAGAAAAATAATGATATAAAGAACTCCTCTTATTGCGCTCATGATTACCTTATGAGAAAGATTCTACAGGTTGAGAATAAGGGGAGATCCTAACCTGTTTCTATGTGCAACTAAGCAATGTTGGGTGTGTTAGCAATTTGATGTTAAAACAAAGAAAATGTTTATTTTATTAAACATATTAGTTTACTCTTTCTACACCTAGATTTTGATATATTACTCCAAATACAAGCCAAATACAACTTATG